>CM074740.1:74543438-74698296 GCA_037367245.1 Phrynocephalus guinanensis
GTGTATGAAGAAGAGCTGCCATAGCTGCTGCTACTCAGTAGTATTACAGAGCCTTGCTGTAGCCAGACAGAGAGTGGCATTAATCTGAATGCTCTAGCAGTGGACATGTTGGCACACCTCCATGTGTTTCCCTGCACATGTGTGCTTCTAATGTGTGCATTGTAAAAAGTACAGATGCAGCCATCATATCAGCATCCATTTGAATGTGCATAGATGCTAATGGCTTTGTGTCTCATTATCCCGGAGTCAAGAACCCATCCTCATCACATATATGGTAGCATGAGACAGGAAATCATTCAATCCATCCAGATCAAACCATAGTACCTTGCATATTTACTGAAGAAACAGTCTTTCCAGACCAATAGAAGTAGGTTGGGTTGGGGCAGAGAAATGGCTACATGGCATGTATGCGTGTTTATCACTTATGCACACACAAGCACACATGCACATTATATACATACGAGCCATAATAATTGTTCAGATCTGAAAACAGGAGCTCAAGAAGTGGAAAGCGTATCTGCAGTAGGGTGCATTTTCAGCTTGAAATGATATATAATGGGAGACCACATGAATGGCAGGTAACTGTGTTGCCCCATTTGTCCCAGGCATTATCCTTTCAACACAGCACCAGTTTTTTTGCCAAGAGCGCTGCAGATGCTCCAATGAAGAGCCTCTCCTGGTGGGCCCAGGAAAAGTGCAGCTTGATGGGGGTGGTGGTGGTGGTTTGCTAATGTTTCCTCCCCCCACCCCAAGCCCACCTCATTTGCATGGAACATGCATTATTTAAGCAGAGCCTCTTCCCATTTCTCTATGATCTCCCTCTTCTGCTGCCCCCCTCCCCAAATGCACACAGTGGGAAAGCCAGGTGATGAAACAGCCGGAGATAGGGCTGGTGAACAAGGTGTGATAGGAACTAGCAGAAGGAGGGGGGGGAAGCAGATTGCAGCTATCTTTCTAGTGTTGATTTGCCCAAAGGGCAACGGCATCGGAAACGTGAACCTTCCAATTCAGAGGACTGAAAACCAAAGTGTCAAAAGGGAGGGTCTTATAGTAGGAGTCTATTGATGCAGCGGTATCTGAGCTTCCCAGACTGTGTTCTTCCATTGTCTAGCCAACTTGAGCAGAGGAGTTATTTGAATCTAGATGACACAAGAAATTTGGGTCTGATTAGGAATAACAAGAAATTTGGGTCTGATTAGGAATAACAAGAAATTTGGGTCTGACTTCTTAGAAGTGCTGTAGAAGGAGGAATAGCTTTGTTTTGCCCTGAATATAATAAACTTCGACATGTAAATGTTGACATTTATTTTTAAAAAAAACCCAAATTTAGGGATTCACCAGTGTGTAGATACAGTTATCTAATCATGAACATGGGCAACTGTCTAAGTCTGGAAGGTGGGGAAATATATGGATTTACTTGGAGGCATTCACACAATATATCAGGGATCGTTAGAATGTACGTGTGAATGCTAATATAGAATAAAATTGGAGTACGGATTACAACAACTCTTTCTTTTTCTTGCCTGTTGGATGTGCTGCAAACATTTCAAGCCTAAGCAGGTTTCTTTTCAAAGTAAGTCCTCTTGATTCCCCTCTGCTCCCTTCGTCCCCTTGGAATTTTGTTCACAAAAAGCAGGACTACAATACTGGCCTTGATGAAGGATTTTGAAATGGAAATTTCCATGGAAAAGAGCAATCCTATACATGCCCCCTTAAAGGGAAATCCTACTGAATCCACGGGATTTAATTCCAGTTAAGTGAGTATAAGATTGCCATCTAAGAGGTCTGCCCTAACTAGGGGCGTAACGATGTCTCTGGAAAGCAATCAGCAAGTCCAGGAATGAGCACTAGCTATGGGTCTGAGCTAGGGGGTGCCAATCTGTGGGGTCCTACATATTGTTGTGCTGCAGCTCCCATAATCCCTCCTCATTACCCATGCTGATTGGGCCTTCGGGGAGCCCAAGTCTGTCCAGCTCCAAATCTAGGGAACCACAGTTGGTACTGGTTCTGGCTTTGGATTATGAGCCAGAAATGACACCTTGCTCACTTTGGGGCATTCCATTTTCCCGTGAAAGCTGATGATGACTTCCGATTTGTGGAGCCAGTGGTTCTGCTCTGGATTTTAACATGAACTTTATAGGAGCTGTCTCAGGTTCTGAGTCCTCCTCCCCCACCACCAGGCTTAACACTTTAGATGACCGCTGCTCTGATAAAATTCATGACAGATTTACGACAGCCATAAAATGGAATCACTGGTTCCATTACCCCTCCCCCCCGCCATGCATGGGCCTTGAATCTGCCCTGCATCATGGGCAGCTAGGAGCTGATGGATGGTGAAACATGTCAGATGCTTAAGTCCAGGGATGGGACCATGTGTAACCTCTCAATTGTTGCCAAACTATACTGTATTTCATATTATCTTGCACTGCAAAGTTGGAAAGGGTCAATGGGACCTGTAGTCCAAAAGCATCCGGAAAGCCATGCAATTCCCATTTCTGCTTTATTATTTTATCAGACTCGCTGCCTAGATGTTCTAAGCACATCCAATCTTGCCTGATTTCAGAAGCTAAGCAGGGTCGGCCCTGGTTAGTACTTGGATGGGAGACCACCAGGGAATACCAGGTGCTGTAGGTGCATGGAGTAGGAACTGGAAAACCACTCCAGTATTCCTGCCAAGAAAACTCCATGGACATGGGGTCACGAAGAGTTGGGCACGACTGTAATGACAACACACACACACATTTTATCAGAACTATTATTAGCTGTAGGAAACATACAACCACGGTAAACTAGCAATGGAGGGATGGTGACCATCTTTCTTTGGGTAATACCATGGCTAATGGCTAATAGATTGCTTGAGAGGAGCATTTTTTGTTTTGCCATTGATCCCCTTGGCCAGATGTCCCACCTTGTTTTGGAACAGCTCACAGATAAGGGAGTATAGTTTAGGCAATGGAATGCAGGACAGTAATGACTGAGCATGTGCATCTCATGCAGACGGATGCTGTTAAAAGGATCTTGTAGCAGGGGATGAAAAGCATGTTTACCTGTGTTGTTGGATTGCTGCCACTTCTCAAATTAGAACAGGGGTCCTCAAAGTTTTCAAACAGCGAGCTGGTCCAAATAGCCCACTGCTTTGAACTGCCTCAGCAAAAGAAGCATCTGTGGAGGCTGGCTTGCTCACGAAGCAGTGGGTAGGTGGGGGACGGGTCTGCAATTGGTCCTGGGGGCCGGATTCAGGAGCCTAGGGGGCCACATCTGGCCCCCAGGCCGTAGTTTGAAGAACCCTGAATTGGACAATAACAGATTAGATAAAGAGTTGGGAAAGTTGCTTCTCAAGTGACTGGGAATTGTCCGAAGCAGTCATTCTTCTAAGTTCTGGGCAAGATGGACATTCTGATGCAAGGCAAGTCTCCAGATGCTTGACAGCCAACCACCAGAAACTGCAAGGTACCTGCCCCCAAAGAGGTGTTGTTGAAAGAAACTGTATCCAAACTCCAAACCCATCATCCCCAATCACCTACCAAGCATGCTAGTAATCTGTGATCACATTCGTAGTTCATTACGCTAATGTCTTGTCTTTTGGGGATCCCAGAGCAACATATTATCTACACGGTATCCTCGTGGGATGAGATATGCTGTGAGACATGAACTTGGCTTGCGATTTCTGTCAACTAGCTGTCAAGCATCTGAATAGAGAAAAACACAGTACACTGGAATGTCCACCTTGCTCAGAATTTGGAAAAGAGATTCATTTGGATTACATTTACAACGACTAGAATTACAGAACAAAAAAGTTGGGAGTCCAGAATTGTAATTTTTCCAGCCTCTTATCTAACCCAGTATGTTCTACTCTGACAGACAGTAGCTGTCTGAAATCTTAGCTGTACATCTCCCTCATTGCCTGCTACCAGATCAAGGCAAAACAGAAATTATAACCATGTTTCCAGATGGTGCCTACGGCTATTGTTGTTTGACACATAGAGTTAGTCAAGGTAACAATGAAGGGAACTTTGCTAAGGAGTGCTTCAAACCTGGATAAATCACTGGTTCAAGTATCTGGCTGCAGAGATTGGCAGTTTGCCTACTTGACAGGGGCTGGACTCAATGATTCATAGGGTTCTTTCCAGCTCTGTAATTCTAAGGTTACTGCTGTTATAAACCAGTACCTGTCCTTGATATAGGCCAGTGGTCATCTTTTCTTTTGGGCCTTATAACTTCCCTGTGTTTGCTGATGGTATAACCTAGAGCAGTCAGATCCTACCAAAAGGCCTGCTCACTTCCCACTGTTTTCAACCATCATGGCCACATTTAGGGATGGGCACCTTATGAAAAACGACACACTGTTTCATCATTTTGTAAGTTTATGAAATCTTACAAAATGAAACAAAACAGCAAACAGTGTGTCATCAAGAAATGAAACCAAACACCATTTTTTTGTTTTGGCAATAAAATGATTCATCCTAGCCTCTTGATCTAGATGTCTTGATAACAGGAGGTTTATTTTTAAAATGATTGGTTTGTTTTCCTTCCTTCCTGCACCTCAGCTGTTGAGATAGCTTATCTCTGATCTTGATCTGCCTGAAGTTAGCCAGGAACTGAGTTCTTCCCTTCGCTGGCTGTGTCTGCAAGTTTATTTAAACTGATTGTTTTCCTTTCCTTTTTAAATAGGGCTGTGGAGGTTAATTTTAAAAATATTTTCTTTCCCTCGCCGCACCATGGATGAGCTGTGTTTATCTCCCTGATCTCTCAGTACAGTAGTTAGCTATTAGGTTTCTAGCTTGTTTACAGAGGCTTCTTTGCTTGAAAGCAAATTGATTGGAAGGTTTGAAAGTCTTTGATTTAGGGCAGTGCCTGTTAAATAAAAAAAGGAAAGCTCCCCATTTTAAATAGCCTTACAAAGTGTTCCGTTTCAGGATGAAAATTCTTTTTTAAAAATGTGTTATGAACAAAACAAAACAAAACAAAATGAAGACTGAAATGAAATGAAACGGAACACTATATTGCTGTTTCATGCCCATCTCTAGCTATAATAGAAGCTGGAATCTAGTGATTCTGGAAAATAGGAAGACATAACATGAGATGCACTGACTAAATAAAATAAATTTATAGGGTCACTGTAAATGTGAAGTGATTAATGGGAAATAAATGTACTACTACCATGTAGAGATGGGCAGGAAACAATTTTTTGTTTCATTTTTCATTTCATTACAGAACGAAATGAAAAACGAAGTGCCCTTAAAAAAAAAAAAAGAAAACGGAAATTTTCTTTTTGTTCCATTTCATTTTAGTTTATTATTTATTTTGACAAGTGCCAATCTTGGTACTTGTCAAAATAAATAACAAAAGTATGTGCCAGACAAAAAAAAAGCACGAACCAGTCTCTCCGCAGGGCAGCTGATTGGCGCTAGGTTAAAAAAAAAAAGATGCCGACCAGTGGGGCTGGTCGGCTGTAAAATAAAAAAAACAAAGCAAAACAAAACAAATGAAATGAATTAAAAAAAATACAAAAATGAAATGAAACACCATTTTGGCATTTCGTGCCCATCTCTACTAGAGATGGGCACGAAACAAAAAAAATGGTGTTTCGGTTTTTCATTTGTCATTGAGAGGTCTGTTTCGGTTCATTTCTGTTTGTTGCGAATTTTTGGAAAATTTTTGTTACCGTTTTTCGTTTTTTCGTTTGTCGTTTCTACCCGCTTTTTGTGCGATTTTTAAAGCATTTCCATGCGCAGACATCCCCCAACGCCCCAGACCAGAGGGAAAACACTAAAAAAAATGGATGCTGGCAGAGACACAGTATAGACTAGGTACGCAGGGAGGCTGCAAAGGCAGCAGCAGGCGTTGCCCAGGGTGCAAGGCAGCTGCAGACTGACTGCAATGTGGGGCAAGGGAGGGTACTCACCGAGAGGTATGCAGCACGCACGCACACAGGGAGGCTGCAGGACTGAAGCTAGAGTTGCAGAGACAGCAATCCCACCCTAACTCCCACCGCAGACTGCAAGGAGGACGGGGGCTGCCAGAGCTTTTTATGCCCTCTGTGGCTGCCAGACCTACTCGCCCAGTCTGCAACCTGGGCATGCTATTGGTTGAACACGATCCCATCACATGGCTTGCCTCCATTTTGTGGCTGGTGTGGCATCCATTTTAAACGGAAAAGAAAAATACATCGTGATGGGAGAAGACAAAAACAAATGTTTTAAGGACCCCACCCCCCCGGTAGGTATTATCAGACAATATAAATAATTATCGCTACGTTTTTACGGATGTCCGGGGCGTTTTTTAACATTTAAAACAGCTCATTTCATTGCGCGTCACCATTAACGGAAATGAAACGTAACGACCACAATTTTCGTGGTTCTGTTCATTTCGTTGCATTTTCATCACAATTTTCGTTTGTCATTTCATTACGTAACGGAAACGACAAATGGTAACGGAAACGAAAAAATGTTCGTTCCATGCCCATCTCTACTCTCTACTACTATGTCTCGAATTGCTGTACTTGGGAAGAATGGTGGACACTCTGGGGCTCAACTAAATTGCACAGTGAGCATTATTTCCTTAGAGGGAGAGCTCCCTGGGAAGCTTTCACTGAGTTACCTGACTACCTGTTATGTAATTTTTAGATGGACTGTTATGCATTACTGTTGGTCCTGGACTGAATTTGTAGTACAGTACTACTTGTGTTTTTCTCTTTTTAGTTTTCCATCTCTCAGAGAGGCATTTTGCCACTGTTCTTAACTTTGAATATTGTCTTTAATGTTTCTTACTAACTGTTGTACAGTAATACCTTGGTTTAAAAGTAACTTGGTTTAAGAGCATTTTGCAAGACAAGCAAATATTTATTCTAAATTTTGCCTTGATCAACAAGCAATGTCTTGATCTACAAGCACTGGAGCAGGTTGCATGATCACAAGTGAGCCAATGGTGGCTCTCCCTCCCTCCCTCCCCCTGCTGGATTACTGGAGATTGTCCTGAATGTTCTGTCTCAGGCGGTCTCCGAAGCAGAAGGAGGAAACAGGAACAGAGGTTTCCCTTGCATCAGCTATGAACATTTTTAAAGGAGGGTGCAGGTTAGGGATTTATTTTCCTTTATATTTAATATTTTTATTTAAATTCTTTTCAACATTCTTATTTTTAAAAAACCATTTCTAGTTGTGGGACAGCTAGTCAAGTGTGTAGAGGGTTACAAATTGTACTTGATTATTGTCACCTTAAAAGTCAGAGTAAAATCCAGTCGTTACTCCCAAGCACATCAGATTCCACAGCCAGGTACATAAACCATGGTGTGGACATGCATGGACTTCTAGCCAACTTGTTCTGTGAATTTTGGTATTTTGTGTGTACAGTATGAGGTCTATGGGACCCCAGAACGAATCATCCGAGTTTCCATTATTTCTTATGGGGAAATTTGCTTTGATATAAGAGAGTTTTGTTTTACATGTGTGTTTCTGGAAGCAATTATGCTAATAAACCAAGGTATTACTGTACACTCATTGTCTCCAGCCTCGTATATTGGCCTTCAAGTTAAAATACTATTTATTTTACCAGGAGCATTCCTTAATCTGCATTTGGCAAGTTTCCTTTTCTTTTGTAGTTGGTCCTTTTCCTGATCACGCCTACTTCTCTTTCAAGCCTGATTTCTCAGGTACTTGTCTTTGAAAGATAAGCATGCTTGAAGGAAAAATAAACTTTGTAAGACCAAGAAATAATGCATTTCCCAGGCTATGATCTGATCCTTGGTAAAGATCAAGAATGATTTTTAGGAAAGCTTGTCTATCATAAAATATATGTATTTTAAAAATTAAAGTACTCCTGATGAACACAGTTGCTGGTAGTTCTCCATATTCACTGAGAACATATGAATCTTGAACAGTGTGAACGCTGCCAGATAGCGTATAGAAATCCCATGCTATATATCAAGTGGTCCTATCTTACTGTCAGTCGACATGCAAGAGATAAAAGACTATTTCCTTCAGTAACAATTTTTAGTGTTTAGCTGTCTTTAGTCAGCTGCAAAAACAATATAAGAGTCATTGTAAAGATTTAGCACATTTAGGATGACATAAGCTTGGGTGAGCTATTGTCCGCTAGACCAGAACAGAATCAGACTGCCAGAAAGTCTTGGTTTTCTTGCCTGGACTAGCAAAATCTTAGTACTAGCCTTGAAATATTGCACGATGTCATAAAATACTGGAAGTTGGATACTTCCAGAAAAAACAAAGGCTGATGTAAGGATTGGTGGTGGGTTTTTTTAAAAAAAATCTGGAATAAAGGAATTCCAACTGAAGTTTACTGGTGTTATCATAGCATCTGTTGTTGTTGTTGTTGATGATGATGATGATGATGATGGTGATGATATTGCTGGCTGCTGTGGGTTTTTTGGTCTGATTGGCTGTGTTCTGGAAGTTTTTCTTTCTGAATTTCGCCAGTTTCGGTCGTTGGCATCTTCTGAAGCCATCAGATCCTGGCTGTGAAAGCCTTCAAGAATACGACTATGATATTGTTCAATGCTTCTGAAGCACCTAAATGCTAAGCCTAGCTACATCCTCCGAAAGTGATGCATAGGTATTAACAGCCCGAAGACACAATGCAAAAAGAGAAAGGGATGGGGAGGGAGGAGGAAAGCAAACCATACAGGAGCAGCTCCTTCTCTGTAGGAGGGATGATCCAGGCTGGCTTGGCTGCCGTCAATGCTCTCTCTGGGAGACAGGAGGTGCACCCTCTGTATCCCTTTTCATGGCCAGCAGCAAAGACCAGAATGTGCCAGTGTTTGATTCATTGTCTCAGGGCAACAATAATGATTTGTTCTTGGAATCAAATACGATTGCACTCATGACTGAACTATATTTTGTTTTCTGATCGTCTGGGGAATCACATACAGAAATGAATGCCATGCTGATTTTATAGAACGTTGTTGTACTTATATCTGTTACAGGCTCAAACGGAGTGCAGTGATAGGAGGAAAGAGGTAGATAAATAAATCTGACTTTAATTTGACTTGGCACTCTCCTATAGGCAGAGTTTCAGATCTGTATGTGGAAAATGAGTGGACACGCCTCTCTCCTTAGCATGAACCTGGACATGCCTGTAGGTTTCAGTGATGTTCTCTTCTAAGTTGATGGTAGAGGAACGTTGCAGTTTAGGGTGCGTGTTCGGAGACCAAACAAGGATCGTTCCACAGTTTGTATGTTAAAAACTCCCCACAATGGAATAGTGGTTGTAATTAAGCTTCAAGGAATGGTTCGTTCTTTATTTTCTCATTGGAGGCTTAGCTGGTCAGGACATGTTCAGTGAAACTGTTTATTTCTTTTTTAAAGAAAAAAGAAAAGAAAAGACGGCAATAAAGCAATGTTGCAGGTGATGGTTGATGATGATCTGTATGCCTGTTTTCATAGTCATTTCAGTTCTGCTGCAGAGACTGAAAATGTTACTTTTTGGGAAACCCACCTCTCAGCATTCCCACCACCATGGTAGCCAATTCTGAACTGATTTTAAAATACAAGACTGTCGAGTTGGGGTATGTGTGAAAGTAACTTTGCCAAACCCTGCAGCTGTCACGGGACAAATTGTTTTGGTAAATTTATGGCCATGGACATACTGGCTGAGGGACAGTGAGTGCTGAAGTCCAAAAGAATAATCTCCCCCCCCCACACACAATTCTTCTGTATGAAAAGTAGGATGATTTCCATGGGTGTTAGCCAGGGCTGTAGTCATTGTGAGGGTCCAAACCAGCATACGGCATGCATGATTTAGTCCAGCACAGCACTGCAATCTATCTCACACCTATCCTTGCCGCAGTATGCCAGCTCTCAGATCTCAACAGATTCCTGCCTGCAGATCCACACGAATCTGCCTCGTTACACTTGGAGTGGTCGTGGGACGTCTGTCGCCTCAGCTTC
Organism: Phrynocephalus guinanensis; assembly: GCA_037367245.1. NCBI lineage: Eukaryota > Metazoa > Chordata > Lepidosauria > Squamata > Agamidae > Phrynocephalus > Phrynocephalus guinanensis. The sequence continues at coordinate 74,553,341 of CM074740.1, forward strand.
TACATTACGAGAGGCAGGGAGGGCTGTGCAAGGAGGTTGTGATTTGACTGTCAACAGCAAAGCATAAATGATGAGCTTGCCAGCCTGAGTGTCTCAGATGAAGAATGGTCATCTCGTTAATATGAACTGCCTTCCGTATTACAGTGTAAAGGAGAGGCTGCCCAGTTCAAGCCTTTGTGAGCAGAGGAAAGCAGAAGAGGTAGAGAAGGTAGGTTCCTCTTGGTGTTGGCCCTACACTACAGAGGGGCTGGCCCGTACATCTAGTGGCCAACTCACTGATGGCATAAGGATTTTTTTTAAAATTCTGAACAGCACATAAATCTTCTAGCATTTCTCTGTCTGTCAGAGAAGGGACTGTGTTTACAAGAATATTACCAGCAATACAGACCGAAGGGAAGGCTGTGTCTTACGGTGCATAGGCATGTGTGTAAAAGTTTAGGAGGGATCTGTGTTCAAATTAGGTAACAAAGGTAGCAGAACCTTCATGAAATCTACTGGCCCTTCTGTCTCCTAACCAGTGTAATACAGACATCCTGTCCTGTAGCTTATGGCAACGAGGACTTTCAAGCAAGGTAGGGAGGCTAATTTCACTCTCCAGTCCCTAGCTGTGTAATTGGTACCAGAGAGAGAGAGAGAGAGAGAGAGAGAGAGAGAGAGAGAGAGAGAGAGAGAGAGAGAGAGAGAGAGAGAGAGAGAGAGAGAAATATTTATCTGCAGTTTCTCACCTCTCACTGTCAGGCAGAAGGTTCTAGGGGTTTAAACTCACACATTTTGTTCTCAAAGGTGAGAGAACCCCCCCCCCCAAAGCCTTTTCCTGGATGGTGAGGTTGTTCTAAGAGTTGTTACATTTTTTTCACATTTTTTCTCATCTTGGTACATGTTTTAATCATGCTCTTTGCTATTGTCGGGAAAAGAAAGGAGGGGTGCGGATCTTTTTAATCTCCTGTAGAATAAAATATCTTGGCAATTTTCCGTGACATCTAGGCATTTTGCTATGAAAAATGCCCACCTGCTGCAAGGTTTCTGACTCTACTTCAGAATAAAAACACCAGCACCTTGTTTTTAATCAAACCTGAGGCGTTTTGCAAGTATTTGTTAAAGCTTTGACAGGTTCAACAGTGCCGACTAAAGTGTGGAATTCAAACACACAATCTCTCTCTCTCTCTCTCTCTCTCTCTCTCTCTCTCACACACACACACACACACACACACACACAGAGAGAGAGAGAGAGAGAGAGAGAGAGAGAGAGAGAGAGAGAGAGAGAGATTTTTCTGAGCCGAGGAATTTGTGTTTAGTATAAACCACATAATCCTTCCATACAAAATCCACTCTGGGTCAGTCCCTTCAATACCAGCTTTCTTTGTTTCGGTAATATATTTTTGCCTACTGTTAATGCACTTGGGAGAAGAAGATCTTTGATGATACCATGTCAACAACAATAACGATGCATGCTCGCCTTCAAATCCTGTCAACAGCACAATACTAGCAGAATGCAATCTTACCTTCTGTCCACCCTTGCAATAGGATGTGTTTACTTGCATTTTGGCTATCAAATCCTGCTAAATTATTGTGAGCCCGTGGTATAAAGCTTCCCAGAGAAAGACCTCTTTGCTTAGCTTCTGGGCAATTTCAATGCATTTGTTTTCTGACAAGCTTTCCAGGGTATCTGGAGGCCGGTGTGCAATAATAATGCTGCTGTCCTAAGATGTGGGGAGTTATGCTGTGCAATGGATAATGTGGGAACGTAATTTGGTTATGTTTGTTTACCTTAAGATTGGCTCTATCTATCTATCTATCTATCTATCTATCTATCTATCTATCTATCTATCTATCTATCTATCTATCTATCTATCTATCTATCTATCTATCTATCTATCTATCATAACTCTGAGCCGGAGACACTGAAAACTGTTATGAATTCCGAGTTCTTTTGCATGCACTCTTCATGCAAACAGCATAGGGCAAGCTATTTGATGTCAGGATGCCTGCCATGTTCCTGTTAAAAACGGGGAATAATAATAATTCTCCTTCCCAGGCATCTTCCCTGTGCAAAAATGCTGTAACATTTTTGCAGCTCGCTCTTTGCAGATGAGGGGGACCTTGATGATCTACATAGAGAACATTCATAAGTGGATTTTCTGTTGCTGATGTCAGGGCACTGTAACATTTGCTGTGTTTCCAGATATCATGAGTCACAGATGGCTACTCCTGAAGGAAAGGGTGCAGTTCTGTCTCCATATAATGAGTCAGGCCATTAGCCCATCTAACCCTCTAATGTCTCCAAGGTCTCAGGCAAAAGTCTTACCTGGTAGATAGAAATGATTAAAACTGAAATTATGCAAACCCCATTATCGTTATCACTTTTCTGTGGGCAGTGGGAGACAAATGGGCCAATAGGTATTTTTTTTAAAAGAAAAGGGGGGAAATTGCTGGAGGATGTATTAATCCATAATCTGTGGTGACCACTGTTCTCCAGATCTACTTTATTCTGTGTTCTGTGCCATCAAATTAGAAATGACTTATAGAAACTCTAATAGGGCTTTCAAGGTGGGATAAGGAGTGGTTGTATCAGCCCTATTCCTCCAGTGAGTTTCATATGAAATAGCCGAAATCCACCAGCCAAGATGGTGACTGGCCATGGTGCATAATAGATGGTTGTGGGACCCTTTGTTTAAAAGAGAGGAGATTTTTCCAATTTCTGCTGCATTTTCCACTTTTCAGCTTCTTAATATAGAGCAAATAGATTGGGAGACATTACTGCCAACAGCAGTTCCAGCCACAAAATGATCTCAAGCATCACGGTGAATCATGGAGCTGGTTTTATGTAGGCAATACCGAACATCTATCTTCCCACTGTTTAAAATATATCAGGAATAGTTCCTTGTTGTGATAAATATGTAGCAGAGAGACATCTAGGTTTAGAATTTTCACCTTCTGTTTTTGTACAGGATATTCATAGTTCTTCAGTGCCTGACGGTCTGCCTAGCTGCCCTGTTTCAACAGCTCTACTGGCTGCTGATCCATGTCCAGGCACAACTGAAGGTGCTGGTTCTCACCTATAAAGTCCTACCTGGCTTGGGACCAAGCTAATGTCAAGGACAGCATCTCCATTTATGAGCCTGATTGGGTGTAAAGATCATCAGGCCTTTCTCTCAGTCCAGTCACCTTCACAGGTTCATTTATTTGATGGGGACACGGGAGAGGGAACCTTCTCTGTTGCTGCTCCCAGACTTTGGAACTCCCTCCCATAGGAGGCCAAGCACAATGCCTTATGCAAGCAGGTAAAGACTAGAGATGAACACGAAATGAAAAATGAAATACTGTTTCATCTTTTCATTAGGTAACAAATTACTTTGTTACAAAACAAAATGGTAGGATGCATTTCATTTTGCTTTGTAACAAAACACTGTCCCCCACCTCTAAAATGAAAAGATTCATCGTAGAGGAAATGGCAGGGGAGCTTCCTCAAGCTCTTCCCTATAAGCCCCTAAAATTTGGAAAGGTTTGGGAGTCAGGGGGCTGAGCTATTAGGATCCAAAGGGGGTACCACTAGGAAATATCTTTCTAATTGAATCCAGAAACTGCAGTAGCCCCCCCCCCCCCCGCCATAGCGGTGGCTTGTCTTGACCTCTGAATCCTGATTCAATCAATTAGATTTTTTCCTGGGGACACTCCCTTTGGAGATCAAACCCCCAAAGTAAATAAATAATAAATAAATAAAATATGACAGTTAAACTGGCTGAGGGCAATGGAAATGGCAGTGTCTGACCTGGCTGGGGGGTGCTGGCTGTTGGAGTTCAAACGGTATCAAATTTTGGGGGGCTTACCTAGAATTGCTTGAGGAAACTCCCCTGTCATTTTGGTCCTTTAGGACCCAGGGGAGCATAGCGTTTCATTTCATTTCGTTTCGTTTTGTAACAAAACTACTTTTAAAATTAATTGCAAATGAAAAAAAAATGAAATTACTACAGAAACAAAATGAAATGCTACTTTTCCATTTCAGGCCCATCTCTGGTGAAGACCTTTCTCTTTAAACAAGTTTTCCTTCAGTCCTTGGCTGCCTGAGAGGGTTTTTTGAATGGCTTGTGCCTTACTGCTTCAAATATTTTGGTATTGTTTTTGTGTACTTTTTTAGTGTAGTATTTGTTTGATCCTTTTAAGCAGTTGTTTGTATATCCACTGTTGTTAACTTTAAGCACCATGTTTAATGATTTAAACTGCCTTGAGTCCCTTTTAAAGATATAGCCAAATGGCAAAAGAATTACCTTTTGAGCTTATGAACCCTATTTTAGTTTTTGGTGGTTCCATGAAGTAATTTAGCTTTCCCTAATCTGCTGTCTTTCCAGATGGAATGAACCACAGGTCCCATAATCCCCACCTCCTGCCATTGGCTGCTTTAGTCTATAACCTATTGGGAAGAATCGGGTGATTCTGGTGAAGCTGATCTGATTGATCATGCAGTTTTGGTGATGCAAATGTAGCCTCTTACCTGAATCTGTGGAGGTGTGAGTCACTGATTTCCCTCCTTCCTTACCAGGAGGTCCCAGACGAGGGTGACAGACAGCTGCTCATTACTTCTTTGTGATCTTCATTGTCGTTTCCCGAACTTTTTCTTGTTCAACTTATATATATAAAGCCTTTGGGGAGGATTATGTGGTCATATGCATGTCATCATCATAGTTGACTAGGGCAAAAGTCTGTTAGGACTGGCCCTACTATTGGGTGGCAGACGATGGTTGCAAAAAGAAAGGTGTTGGTGGAAAACAAACTCTCTGCTAACCAGATTTCTGTCTGCTTGCTAAGCTAGACTGCTGCCTGCAAGTGCAGTAGAGCACTTGCAGAGTGGCCTTGTTGCTAGATGGTGCGGTATACAAGTCTAAATCCTCCTCCTCCTCCTCCTCCTCCTCCTCCTCCTCATCTTTGGTCCTTCAGTCCTGCTCTACTGTTCCCAGCAGCCCCAACCAGTGACTCAGCAGTACTTGGCCAACTTCTAAGAGCACTACAAGCCCATTTTCCTCCTTTTTTTCCTCCCTTGGGAGGATTTGTTTTACATCTTGCTTTCATAACCTACCCTGAGCTGTTGTGATGGGGCATTTGTCTTGCAAAAAGAGAGAGAGAGAGAGAGAGAGAGAGAGAAAAAAAAAAGAGAGAGAGAGAGAGAGAGAGAGAGAGAGGGAGAGAGGGAGAGAGGGAGAGAGGGAGAGAGAGACTCCTCTAAGCATCTGGGCATTTGGCCGGTAGCTAGTTATCCCCATTGTCTCCAGCGAGAGACAGCAGACCTTCAAACTCTGTCACCTCTTCCAGTTTGCCACTGCACCGTGGTGTATTGCAGGTTCAGATGCTTTATGAGGCATAGGGGAGAATTTGGCCAAAGGAGGTGGGATAAGTGAATGGACTTTCAAGCTCTCTGTCTCCAAGAAAGTGATGACGGGGGGGGGGATAGTTGCTGGTGGTGATGGAGCAACTGTGTGAATGTCCAGGCTGGCATGTTAATTATTGGGGCGGTGGGGGGGGAGAGGGGAAGCTTATGTGAGCTAAATGTTGCAATCCATTTTGGATCATATGCTGATTATTGTTGTTCTAATTGTACCTGCGCAGAGGGAACCTCTCAGGAGAAAGAATGACGGCATTTCTCAACATTAGTATGAGCTGCATTCCTTTCTTAATATAGCCGCTCAGCAATGAGGACATAAGTAATGTGAATTCATTTGCATCTTTCTGTGCATGCAGTATGTGTGATTTCTTTCTTCCTCTTCTTAGGCAAAATTAGGCTAGGCTTTTTAGTGTTCCACTAAGGAACCATGGAGGAAGGACGTGTGATGCCACAGTCTCATTAATGATGGCTACCATGAATGAAACTATATTTTTGCAGAGTATGAATACGATGTGTGATAATGTATAGAGTAAAATGTAAGATCTGACTAGCAAGGGCGCCTTTCTGTTAGGGAAGGTGAGGCAGTGGTTCAGGACATTAGAACTGAAGGGATGGTAGCAGTAGGAACAATAGCTATCTACAGCTTTGTTATTGCTGTTTTTAACTTGCAGAGATAGAGGAAAGTGCTGAAAGGATATTTTGATCCATATATGTATGTATGTATGTATGTATGTATGTATGTATGTATGTATGTATGTATGTATGTATGTATGTATGTATGTATGTATGTAGGTAGGTAGGTAGGTAGGTAGGTAGGTAGGTAGGTAGGTAGGTAGGTAAAGCAAAAAGCAAAGTGTTCTGCTTATATACCGCCCCATACCACTACAAATAGTCTCTGGGCGGTTTACAATTTTAATTACAGTGTGCAGGCTACACATTGCCCCCCCAGCAAGCTGGGTAGGTAGGTATGATTTCAAGTTCTGTACCCCTGTTGTGCAAAGTAGTCTCTGGGCTGTTCACGACAAAACCTACAAAGAGTAAAGGATAATCCAGAGCAATATACAACAATAAAATTCATCCATCCTTCCTTCCTTCCTTCCTTCCTTCCTTCCTTCCTTCCTTCCTTCCTTCCTTCCTTCCTTCCTTCCACTGAACTACCCTCTCTTTAGATAAAAACAACGTACAGTATTTTCCTATGTATAAGACTATATATTTGTCTAAAATTGTTAGACTAGAAATTGAGGGGTCATCTTATACATGGAAGTAAGCCAAAGAGAGAACTGAGCAGATGCAAAACTGTAATTTTGGGTTGGAAAAGTGGGGGTTGTCTTATACATGGGGGCATCTTACAGACAGAAAAATATGAGTAAAACAACATTGCACAATACAGGTAAGACCACTAATTAAAAACAGCTTTAAACAATTTGGTTTTAACTAACTTCTTAAAAACAGTGAGTGAAGCTTATTCCAGAAGTGCAGAGTCACAATTGAAGAAGCCCAATTCTTGATAATCACTCTTTCGGTCTCTATTAGCGTTGCCATTTTGAACATCCTGGACTATGAAGAGTGGGTGGGATGGGTACCTTTTTTGTAGGAGAGACATTCTAGTAGGTGTCAAGATACTAAACTATGAAAATCTTCAACAAACAAACAAACAAAAAAACAAAACAAAACAAAACAAAACCTGTAGAATGGGTGTTGTCATATATACAAAACCAGCCTAACCTGGGGCTGATTTCATGCTTCTCTTAGCTAGCCAGAATGGGTCAATGTATAAATTAAGATGGCTGACACATAATAAGCTTCCATGGAATAAACTACTCCTTGTGGGAGTTTGCTGTGGAACTTGCAGTCTGATTAATATGTCATAAAGATATTTTTGGTTTCCTGAGCCTATCCAGTCACTGAACAAACAAGATTTGCCCTAATTGTTATGATTGTTGGCTTAGTATAAGAAGCCTACACTGAAGAAGACATACCACATTCAAAACAAACAACAGTGAAGAGTATAAGTGCAGTCTTCTGAACCCCAGAAAGTGTCCTTCTCTCTTAGAGAAACACCATCAATGCATTGATTTATTATTGCAATAAAAAGCCTTCATTCTTGAAAGAACCTGGTATTGCAATGCTTTGTTTGTCTTTATTGTAAAAGTGTTAATACAAATAGGAAAGCAGAGCACAATGTTATAAAAAGAAGGCATCAGTTACACCTCAGGAACAACACATCTAGCATTCATCTTAATGAGCCATTGTGAAATTTTGCAAAAAGGAATTAAAAATAATTAAAGGAAGAAAATTTGGTCTGTTGTTCCTGCAGGTGTTGTCATGCTTTGAGGTGACTACTGTGATATGACCTGCCCATTTTGCCAGCCATATGAAATGCAAAGGCAAAAAGAGGATCTGGCAGAAGGAGCATTCTGTGACATCATGAGATGAGAATTAAAGAAAACAAAGCTAGAAGACCTTGTATCTATGCCGCTTTCTCCAAACTGGTGCTTTCCCCCATCACTCTTAGCCACAGTGTTGGCAGGGGACAATGGAAGTTGTAGTGCAAGTCAGCTGATGGGCTTGCAGCTGGGAGAGGCTTCCATATTTCAGTGGGTGGGGGAGTTAAATAACTTCCCAACTGGTATATCTTGTAAGCTTTCTTGGCCATGTGGCTGCCACATCTGTTTGCTTCTGCCTCTGTCCTGGTCAGACCTAGAGCAGATTTGTATATGTCTGGCTATCAGATTTAAGGTAAGGGATTTAGTGTGGAAGAGAATAAGATGTTTACGCAACAAAGGAGGTGCTCTCTGGTTGGAATCAGGTAGTAATAGTGTTCTGGAGAATTGGAGATGGTATGGTATGGTATATCATAATTTCTTATGACAAGGAAAAACGGGGTGGAAATTGAAGCAGTAGCTCTTACATTTCTATTCCCCCGTGTCAAATGCATGTAATGAGGTACCTCTGTATGACAATATCCAGAGACACTCTGTCTGATGCCTGAAGGTAATACTTCTGTCTCTATGTTGCTCTTGTGAGATGCAGTTTAGAAATTGCATTCAACTCTGGGCACTCTGCTACCAAGGAGATGTTGACAAATTAGAAGAAACCCAGAGAAGAGCAACAGGAATGATTAAGGGGCTGGAGAGATTGATTTATGAGGGAAGATTAAAAGAGCTAAATATGTATAGCTTGGCTAAACGATGACACGATAACGGCCTACAAGTATTTGAAAGGTGTAAACACCAAGGAGGGGGAGATGAGGGAGAGTTATTTCAGGCCACGTTCAGTGGTATATAACTATCAAGAAACAATGTGATGGAGCAGAGCTGAAGAGAATTTCAGATTGAGCTTGGGAAAAGGACTTCTAAGTGTACGGGACCTGGAGAAAGAAGAGATGTTCCAGAAATAAGGTATAGGTTGGGAAAATCAGTGCAGGTGTAGGGTAGAAGGCAAGAAGAAAAACCCAGAGGGACTTGTGTCTGAAGCTTATTCATGAAATAAAAGGCCAGAAAGAGGATCTCTGGCTTAGGGAGATGAAGTTGAGGTAAATGTAATGTCAGCAGTTGTGATATTGCTCTCTACCTGTGCAGAAAATTCTTCTGCTCTGGGACCTCTAATTCTTTTCATCTTTTAATAGAAATGCTGTCCAAATGAGCAAAAAAGAGGATGATGGTTTGTGTAAAATCTCATGTAGTGATTTAGATATACAAATGCAAAATTAGAATTTAATCATGTTAACAGAATTGCGATGAGTGGGGAAGGCTGTGATCAGAGGACCTGTGTGTTTCCTGAGTGTGCTGACATGCAGGTGCTTAACTGTGGTTGGGCCACTTCAGTGTCCCTGAACCTCCTCTCATGGTTCCTCTGATCTTTAAACGTGACTTAGACTGAATATCATTTCAGACAGAGGGCAACTTCAAAAGGAGCCCATAAACCAAAAGGATCATATGAAGAAAGATGAACCCTCTGGGGTTTTGAAGTTACCTATCCCTTGTGGCCGTGTGGATACCGGTACAAGTAGTTTACACATAGGTTATTCTGCCACAGCCCTTTACATCATGGAGAAATGCTTTACTCTTGCATTGACACGGGCATCTGGATGTCTTTCACTGTTTGTAAGAGAATTTCTGTCTCCCTTCATCTCCTTTTACAGGTGATGCATTTCCTCTTCTTGGAGGACAGGAGTCATAACTGGGCCCTATTAAGACGAATGTATGAAAAAAAGCAGGAGAAGTACTGTACAGTGTGGTTTCCTTGAGGCAGTTGTTTGGGAGTAGTAGTTGAGAATCATTTTCTGGATAGCTCAGTGGTTTAGATTTCTGGGTTGCGAGTTTGCTTCCCCACATGGCTCCTTGGCTGGGGCTGGACTCAGTGCTCCACAATTAGAGAGATATCACTAGAGAATGTCATTATCATATTCATCCTTCTTTTGCACTGCTGTGGGCAACATGAATGTTGCCAGATTCATAGGATATGTAATTGGCCCTGAAAAAGTCTGAATGCTTGAAATGTTTACACCCTGCTTACTCATTGAAAGTACACTGAAGAGAGCTACACCTTAGAGTGTAACACCCCCCCCCCCAACACACTTTATCTTTTCTGCATCCTAATGAAAGTAAGGTACTGTATATGTTGTTCATGAGCTGGTAACTGGAAGCCAGTCACATGGACAGCACTACCTACATTAATCCCACAGTAACCTACATTTACTGCATGGATAAGGGTAGGTCAGCCTTGGCTGACTCCTTCATTTGCCTTGTCTGAAAAGGTCAGATTATACCAGGGATCCTTTCCGAGTGTCCATACAACAGCCCTTCTGAGCCACTGTCTGTGAGGTGTGTGCAACTGGAACTTCCTCCCTGAGTTTGAAAAAGTTGTATTGTATTGACTATGATCTCCAGAGTCCTCCTGCTGTTATATCCAATGACATTGCTGACTGAGGGATTTAGGGAGTAGTAATCCAAAAATATATCCCCCCCACCATTCCGAACACTGTGCCATACTTAAGATCTCACATCTGGGGAGATGAGCTATGTGGTTCAAGATATGGGGAAGAGCATGATGTCGTAGAATGCTAGAGAATGATCATTTATGGAATGGGGTCCTCCCTTCCCCCAAATCCAGCCAAATCATGGTCCTGTAGTAGACCTTCTAACAGAACAGCTGATGGGGTGGTCAAGACAAAAAAAATATACCATGGGAGTCTCATTTCTGTCTTGCCAGCTGCCATCCTACAGTAGTACCTATTGACACCACAGATTTCAGCCATTTGAAACTTGCTCACCTCTTTGGGGTGTCTACCATATATTTAACTTGGGAATCTTTAGTTCAGGGCCAGGGCTGAATTTTTCTTTGATGAATATCATTTTAGCCTACTCTCAGACCTATAATTTCTGTGAATGAAGGCAACGTTCTGCAATGCGAGAAAACAAATGTAAATACCTGCAGTGCTCTCTCTCTCTCTCTCTCTCTCTCTCTCTCTCTCTCTCTCTCTCTCTCTCTCTCTCTGTCTTAAGAACGATAACTGAGCAGAACTGGGAACGTATCTGGAAAATGGATTGTGAAAGATGGTAGCCTACAGTAATCTAATATATTTATCTTTTTCCAAAATAAAAAAGCACAATTGTAGCTGTGATGTGATGGCGACAAAGCTCATAAAACGTTTAAAATGTGGATGATAGCTGAGGAGACCAAGTTAGATGCCTGAATTTGCTTGGAATGTAGGATCTGGAGACTTACTTCCAACCCCCACCCCCACCCCAAGACTTATGTTTCCTGTAGGTTTTGATAATAAAAGGAGATTAGGTCTGCAACACAAATAGTTTGACAATGAGATTGCAAATTCAGGAAGGTAGGGGAGGTTAAAGAAGGATTAGTCCTTCCAGAGACAATCTTATGCTGGAACAGTAGATTCAGTGGTTAGGCACAATCTTTTTAAAAGGAATACCTCCTAGGCACTTATGGTATTCTAGGAGGGTGGCTGAGTTTTTATAACCTCCGGCTTCCTCACCATATTGTGACCTTTTAGTTCATCCTCTAAAAATGTTATTGTGGTATAGATTTTGGTTAGTTTTCTAAATAAACCACCTAGTGTGGTCTGTTTTTGTTTGAAAAAGGCTCTGACAAGGAGGTGAACTATGTGTATAGTGCGTGGCACATTGGTCTGACCCTTTGGATTTACCAAAAAAAAAAAAGTGATGTGCAAACAGAATCCCAATATTTATGCAGCTCTGTCCTGCTGTCCTGGCAAAACTGAGTTACAGAAAATAAATAGCAAGACAGGCCTGTGTAAATTTATGCCCAGTTGGCAAATTTGAGATACTTCACGACCAGTTCAGGGCAAGTCAAATGGTAGGAAATGATAGGAAAGCCAATTGGGCAAGTCAGTTGCTTCCACAAGCAGCTTTTAAACTGGAGGTGCAATTTAGATATGGCAGTGGGGCCACCTGTCTTTTGCAAGCATGCTATGAGTCTAGGGCCATTACTTCACGAAGTACTTCGCTTCGCAGCGGGATTGCCTTTGCTTTGAATGCGAAGGCGGTCACGTGGTCTCCATTCGCTCCCACCCCTCTTTCTCTGTCCTCACGAGGCGAAGTTTTAGGATCGAATCCAGTACTACCTCACGTGCTCCCTTCGCATTGGGAAGCTTACTTGCAACGTCCGGTTTCTGCTTTCTTTAATATTTAAAAAAAAAACTACCACGGCGTATCGATGCATCAATACCCGGCTGTCATTTGCGGCAGAGCTGAATAACTGTATGTTCCTTTGTTTTCTACTCCCGATTTGTATTGCTTCGTCCATTGGCGACGTGAAAAAATTGCTGTTCTCCGTCAGGGTCACTAGGTGGACCAGCACACAACATTTGTTGTGTATACCATCGCTCCTCCAAGGAATATTGTAAGCACAGAAAGCAAGATCAAAAGAACGGGTTAACCAAAATATCGATGCATCGGCATTTCGGAGAAAAAGTAACTAAAAAAAATTAAATATATATAATCACTGGCCACACGTGACTTTGGATGCGAAGCGGGATGCGAAGCGAAAAAGATTCCCGGCCTCCGGCAGGGGAATCACTCACCCCGCTTGGAGCACGGTTTAGGGGGCGTGGTCGGGGTGGCGCCGCATCCAAAAAGGAGGAGCGTGAGGACAGAAACGATCGATTCGCACAGAAATGACTGCTCGCCGCGCAGCGAGACGTTCGTGAAGTAATAGCCTAGCTAGCCCAATACTGTAGTTTAGTGTTATGAGCCCCAGGGCAAAATGGATTGACTATAGCCAGCTCCTTTAGTTCCATTATCATGCTCTCTCTCTCTCTCTCTCTCTCACACACACACACACACACACACACACACACACACACACACACACACACACACACACACACACACACACACACACACACACACACAATGGGTGGGTGGGGAGAGATGTTTTCATTACCTGTGCCATGAGTAAACCAGCCATGGGATGAAAGAGCATTGCAGTAAGTTTGGCCTGTTCAGTGTTTTGGAGTGCCCCTTAGCACCAGCCATGTCAACTGGTGCTTGTTAAGAGTTGATCTCTGGAGGACCTGTCCTCCTGGAGGAGCCAAGTTTCCTTACTCAGCCTCCTTGTCTCCAAGTTCCTTCCAGTCCTTAGTGGATCCCTGTTGCTCTCTCCATGTAGCAGGGCAAGAGGGATGTATGTAGTCGACACACATGCACTTTTAATACAGTTCAGGTCAATGGCAGCAAGCTAAGCAAGCAAATAAACATTGGTAAAGCAGCTTGAACTGTCTCGATTCAGCCTCATATGAGCATCCAGAGACTGATCCCAGGACAGGCTGGCCACTTTGCTTGCTGCTGCATTTCCTGATGGGCTCACCTGCCTCTGCCATTTCCCCAGCAGGTACACAGCAGTATCTTTGATGGGATTTTTTCCTGTTTTCCTGCTTGTTCTCTGATACGAATCTGGTCTTATGTCAACATGGCCATAAAAAACCAATTTCTTTTCATTTCAGCTTAGGTTTCTTTCTTCATGTGCATTTTTACTCCTTAGAGCCATAGGATTAAAGGTCTGAAGGCAATGCTAGGCTGACCTTTGTCTATTGTTCAAGAAAAGGGAAAAAGGAAAGAATAAGAAACTTGACATAGTCACTGGTGTTTTTCAACTTACGCTATCTAGCCAAGCTAACACAAGACTTTCAAGCACGGCGTGTGTTCCTAAGGTTCTCGCTTCCTGCAGAGTGAGTTTCTAGCCCTCATATTTGTGGAAATGGGTAGTAATATAATTTGGGAACTGAAAAAAAACAGAAGACAAAATTCAGATATTACTAGGAAAAACTTTGACTTGGTTAATACTTACTGTATCAGAGAGCAATTATAAAAAGTGCATCAATGCTAGTTGGGACAATAGTTAGTCTTAAAGAAATAAAACACAGAATGGGTTAAATATTTGAATTCCTCTGTGCTTTAATATGTGATTCCACTGAGTTCAAGGCCACACTGTGATGCTGCTATGCAAACATTTTGGGTGTTTGTGTTTTAAGAATGTTCAGGGTGCATGAGGACTGTCAGCTGTTTTTGAAGGAAAGGACAGTTACAGCAATCTGAAGATCTAAGGTCTCCTGCCTTCAGACTGGAAGTACAGGAATAAGGATCAAAGATAAGTTCAGTAGGAATTCAGAACCCTCCCCCACTACATTATTTATTTATTTATTTATTTATTTATTTATTTATTTATTTATTTATTTATACAACTTATATGCCACTCACTACCCAAATGTCTCTGAGTGGCTTGCAATTCAACAATTAAAATGAACAATTAAAACAATTAAAAACACTAAAATACAATGCTCTAGAATTGCCACCAGGACCCATAATCTATGTTAAATCAGTTGAAAAACTTCTGGAACAGGAAGGCTTTAACCTGGCAGTGAACATCCATGTCGGCGCCAGGAGGATCTCACTCGGGAGGGTGTTCCATAGTATGGGGGAAGCTGCTGAAAAGGCCCCATATATAGCAAAACCAAACGAAAAATGAAAAATTAAGACGTCAAAACCATTGTGGCACCTTTAAAGACTGCTTTATTTTCATGTAAGCTTTCGTGGGCAAGTTCACTTCTCCAGCTTCCTGACATATGAGCATTCCGCAGTCTCCAGTAAAGGAGGATGGTATTGGGGTTGATGAAATCTCTGGCTTTGGAGAAAAACACCTGCCTTTGAAATGTCTAAGATAAAGGAAGTGAATGCAGAATTGCATACTTGTTAGAAGATGGTAGAGTAGGATTTCCCGGAGGTGGCTCAAGAAACACACAACTGTGTGTCAATGAATGTGAGAGCCATAGTTGTGGGCTGGGATTTTTCAGACTTGCAGAGCATGTTAGACACACATTTCCTATTGAGATGAATGGACACTGAGTGGTTTGTTAGCCAGCTTTGAAATTCACAAGTGAGAGCTTAGAAGAGATTAGACGGCTGAGTATGCTTGCATGTGTCATTGCCCCTTTAAATTTTCTCCATTAGTTTCTTTTCCCACTTTGCATCTAAGACACAAACTTTGTTCTTACTGCCCTGGCTCCTCCTTGCACTGACTTTCAGGTCTCTGTGTTCACGCAACTTGGGGCGTTTATACACGACTCCTAAGGTCCGCTGCAAATGGCTGCAAGCTCCAGAGCTTAAAAATGTTTCCCCACCAGCTCCGGAGTTTGCAGACAATTAAGTGTGACCCCGCCCACTTTAGCGCAACCCAGCGCACTTTTCTTGTACCTTCTCTTTGGAGGTGAAAAATCTTTGATGCGGTGCAACGATAGTGAGTGCGGGGCTCTCCTCGCTTCTGTTTGCTGCTTTTTGGCTCCCGCCCCTTTAAGAGCTACTTTTACAGAGACGAGGGGGTTGGACTTGATGGCCTTACAGAGACGAGAGGCAGAACGAGGTGAGCGGCATGGTTTTCTTTCTCCTTTTCTCCCTCCCTCACGCAGCCAGCAACCAGGAAGTGCGGAGGGGGGTGGGGACAGAGGAAGAGCGACGAACCCCTAAGATCTCTGGTCCGAATTTAAGTGGCCAGCGGATCTTAGGGGTCGTGTAAAAAGGCCCTTGGTTATCCTTTTCATAGTTTCCTCATTGACTATTCTGATCTCCAAGAGCAAGGACATACAGCACTAATATTCTC
Source organism: Phrynocephalus guinanensis (assembly GCA_037367245.1). NCBI lineage: Eukaryota > Metazoa > Chordata > Lepidosauria > Squamata > Agamidae > Phrynocephalus > Phrynocephalus guinanensis. The sequence continues at coordinate 74,568,855 of CM074740.1, forward strand.
CTCTCCTCCAGTTACTAATTCAGCAAAGAGTTCCTTTTAACAATCTCAACACCCCTCCTGCAGTCATATTGCAGCTAAGCAAAAATGTTGCTCAGTATTCATTTTGTCTGTCTCTAATAGTGGGGCAAGATTCTAATGAGGCTCGTTTGGACTGCTTCCAGACAGTGAGTAGGTAGTGCTACCAAATTACAGTTACAGTACAATCAACCATCCTCATGTCGTCATGATACAGGCTGCCACACATTCTGTTCTATCCATACGGTGGGTGTGAAATGGCAATGCACATCCTATGCCTGCTGTCTGCTCCACTCCATCTTGATGGCCACTGATGCGTGCTTTCTCTGACATGTTGGAGCAGGTGCTTCTCAACACCATCTTGATACCATTTGAGGTGGGGAGAGGGAGAATGTTCACCTGAGAACTCCAGGCCTTGGATGTAGTCTGTTTCACAAACCAACAATCTCTACTCAGTTTCAGTGGCAAATGTCATTTTCACAACCCAGGTAGAAAACATGCCAGCCTGATTCTTCTGATTTCCACTTTCCTCTCAAACCAGAGATGCACAAAAAGCATTAGAGAAAGGAGACCAGTTCGCAACATCCAATACATCTTCTTGGGAGCAGCTCCACTTACCTGTGCACCAATCTCCCGTTGTCTTTTCCATATCTGCCATTCTTCTGCTCTTTTGGTTCTTCTTTCCTTGAAGGAGATTCTAGAGTCTGGGATAGTAGAAACTTGGAATCAGCATGAGATGGTTACAACTCAATGGCAACATGCTCTGAAGCCTTCTATGAATGCAATAGATAAAGGGAAGACAAACACTCCAGATAAGACACAAAATATGGCACAATCCAATGAAAATTAGATACATTTAAATACCTCTGGGTTCACTGGCAAGGTTCAAAACATGCTCAACTTAACAGATAAAGCAGATCACTTGTACTGGATTCCAGTTACGATTTTTGACCTAGCCTTCAGAACCTCAGTTTTGAATTGTTTTTAATGGCATATAAAGTTCTAGACTCCTCATGGATGAAAACCTTTGATGTTAGTGCAAACTGGGCATAGCTTCCTTGAGGTGAAAGAGTTCTGGAGAGGCTTATGTTAGTTTTTAGACTATAAGGTCAGAGTTTGCTTTATTACACAAATAGGGTACCAGTGGAACTGCAGATGGCACAACAGTGAGCTCCCTACTGTGTGGAAACTTTGGGCGGTGGATGCCATTTCGTGCCTTGCCTCAAGCATAAGAATGTCTTAAGATGTGTTTCGTTTCTTTCATCCTACAGAGATGTTGTGTGTATCCTTTTTTTACATGAGTTGGCATTCTTCAGCTGGAGGGTAGATACCTTCTGAAGCTTGTGGTGCTTTTTTCCTTCAGAGAAAGAAATTCTCAGTAATATGATTAACTGTTACTGACTCATTTTGAAGAAGCCTCAATCAATCAGTACATCTTCCTGCTGATTTACTAGCAATCTGTCTGACAAAGGAGTGGTCAGTTGGCAGAAAGACAATATCAAACAAGGGATTGTATCTGACAGGATTAATCCCAGTTGAGGAATCTAAAGTAAGCCTCCCGTTTCCTTTTGTTATGAACAATTTGTATTGTAATTTATGCATATATTGTTAGAAGGGTGGAGATTCTCAGATTTAGTTCTCAAAGCTCACACCTTATTGTGGTATCTCCATAGCTTTTACCTCCATTGTAGAAAAGGATACATATGCCTGTATTAATAATGAATTTGAAATTAATAGCTAGGCTTAAACATTGATCTGCTTATAAAGAAAAAATGAACTTTACTCAACTGCATCCTGAAGTGTCCTTGAACTTAAGGAGAATAAAGGATGTACTTCTAATCTTCTTGAATGCCATCCTTTCCAGAAGATGACTGTGTAATTTGATTTTCACAAATACGTATTAGCATTGGTGCCTTTATGTGTATATGAGGAACTAAAGACTGGATGAGTTGAATGTTAGCTATACCCACCCAAGCAGCTTGACAATAAATATTGAGTAATAAATATCAATGCCTTCCTTTCTTTTATGGTCCGTGTTGTTTTTGCTAGGATGGAGTTTCTTGTCTCTGAAAGCTGACTTGAAATGTCAAGTCTCACCACAATGATGCATATGTTAGTTACGTCTTGGACTATTGCAGCATGCTTCACGGGAAGCTATTTTTTCAAAGTCAGAATGTTTAACTGCTCTAGAACTGGGGTTCTGGGGCTTTTTCAGAGGCTTGGTTGGAAGTGATAGTAGTGAGCTATGAAGAAGACCTATACAACCTAGGTCCAAGCTATCTCAAAACTGTATTCCTCTGCTCAAGCCTGCACTTGAAGATCTTTGAAAAAGAAGTATCTGAGTCTTGCAATCCCGAGAGGGATATTTGGTCTTAACGTGAGAGGCTTCTTTGGTGGCCTCTACCAGACTGAAGCCTGGAAGTTTGCTTATGTGCAAGGTTCAACAGGCTCCCTTGCTATAGTCTTTCTACCAGCAAGGGAAGACTTTTTCCCATATACTGTATGGGTTGTCCTCTAAGCAGGTTCTCTGTTGAAGGGGATCTAAATGAGTGGGTCCTGGCTTGGTCTCTTATTATTGTGTTTTTTTGTCATGTTAATCTGTTTTCTGCTTTAACTGCATTTGTTTTACTGGAGTTTATAATTGTTAGTGCTCTTGGATGCTGTTCTTTGGTTCAAAGGTAGGGTTTAAATCAAAGGCAAAATAAACACATAGACATACCGTGTTTCCCCGAAAAATAAGACACTGTCTTAGATTTATTTTTTCTCAAGAAGACACACTAGGGCTTATTTTCAGGGGATGTCTTACTTTTATTAAGTATATTATGCTAGAATGTCAGCCCTGCACACAACCATAGCCACGCCCATCACTAGGTTTTATTATCAGGGTAGGGCTTATATTTAACAAATGCATAGAAATCCTGCTAAGGCTTATTTTTGGAGAGGTCTTATTTTCAGGGAAACATGGTACTTAAGGGTAGGGGACACATTTGTCTAAATCCAATAGTGATAGTCTTAACTGGAGTAGAGCGATTGAACCAGCTGCTTAATAGCAGTGCCCATGTGCATGCAAATCCCATAGAATATGTGAAATAGCAGCAGAGAACAGACACATTGATTGAGTGGGTCAACTCTAATTGGACATATCATTAGGATTCACACCAGCTTAAGTTCAAGTATTGGCAAGGTAGTCCATTATGCTCTGTGAGGGACTCCTGAATCTCTTTTCCTTTGCCTTCTGGTATTGTTTCTATCTATGTTCTTCCTCAATGTCATTCCTTTTCTCTCACCATCATCCCCTTGCCCGACACCCACACGTAACCATTCACTGAAGCCAGCTAGCCTTTGAATCGGCTTGTTTTTCCTTGATCCATCATATCAACAAATAACGACAACAGACCATCACCACCCCATAATTTCTGAAATTGAAGCTCTTTTATATTGAGCTTTAGAAGGTCAGGAAGGAAACTTAAAGCACCAACAGTACCAGTGAACAAGGAAGGAAAAAAAGCTGAAAAAGAGAGGCAGATTGAAACAGTTTGCTGGGGATCTAGAGGAGCAAAACTGAAGATCCTTGAGTCCAATACTCTTTCTAGGAATCACAGGGCACTTTTACATGACCCCTAAGATCCGCTGGCAACTTAAATTTGGACCTGTGATCTTGGGGGTTTCTCGCTCTTCCTGTGTTCCCACCCCTCTGCACTTCCTTGCTCCTTTCTGCATGAGGGGAGGGAGAAAAAAAGGGAGAAAAGAATGCAGGCTCACCTCCGCTCTGCTGTCCAGCTGCTCCGGGAACCATTCCAGTCTCTTTCAGTCTCTTAAAGGGACGGGGGCAAAACAAACAAACACAAGGTGAGGAGAGCCCGGCACTCACTGCTTTACATCCGCATCAGAAATTTTTCACCTTCGGAGACCAGGTACTTGGAAAATGCGCTGGGACACGCTTAGATGGACGTGGTCGTACTTTATTTTGTTTAAAGTCCGGAGCTGGTGGGAAAACATTTTTAAGCTCCGGATCTGGGAGCCCTTTGTCCCGGATTTTAGGGGTCGTGTAAAAGCGCCCACAGAGAGCTGGAAACTCCATGTGGACAGGCCAGATAACTAAAATGGTAGTGAAGGAAATGCCTTTGGTTCCAGCTGGGAAAGCAACACATTGGAATAATGAATTGGCAGAAGGATAATGTGTAACAAGGTGATAATACATTGATGTGCCCCTGACTCTTGTGCTTCCTCAGGAGTTCTTTCTTTCTTTCTTTCTTTCTTTCTTTCTTTCTTTCTTTCTTTCTTTCTTTCTTTCTTCTTTCTTTCTTTCTTCTTCTTCTTTCTTGCCATTTTGAAAGTCACGGGCAACTTTTGCTGCCTCTGAAAATGGTCATGAAATTTGTGTGTTCAAATTTCTGCATGGCCATGGGAGTTCACCAAGCAGTAGCACTGATAAAACCACTCAGCAAATATCTCACATACCCCAAAAGCCATCGGAAGGTTGTCACATAGTGAGCGGCATGTGAATTAACAGCACACGACACTTAACTGATATGTCTGCTTTTTGCTGCTTTGAATGCTTTTAAGTCAGAATTTGTTTGTTTGATTGTTTTAATGGATCAGGGTTTTTAATCACAATTGAAAGGTGTGAAAGGTTGCTTTCTGGGCTGTTAGAGCTAACAAGTGATGAAAGCTCTCTCCCTCTCAATAAAAAGCAAAATAAATATTTTGAATTAGGAAGTTCTTTTTCCAGATACTTCCAGCGTTAAGGGTTAGTTTCTGAGAAATAAGCTGGCATGTTGTTAAGTCTTCAGTAATAGCCCCTAGTCCCACATGGCTCTTGTCTGTTCAACATAAGGAAGCAAAGACCTGTTTCTTAGTTTTCTGCAGGAGAAATATAGGTTGTGTGGGGAAACAGTCCACAGCAATAAAGTCACAGCTGAAGCAAGGGTTTCCTCACCCTGCTGGTTTTTAATTGGTGTTTTTGGACTGGGAGGTGAGGTGAGGTGAGACGTGTACCTTCTTCTAGTTCCCGTTTCATTCGCTCATGGTGCTGTGGAGCCCTTGGTTTTGGCTTCTTGAAAGTAAGGGCCCCTTTATGATTCCCCTCAGAAGAGGCGGCTGATCTTTCTGCTGCTTGTTGCGTACATCTAAGAATTCAGGGGCTATGAGAAGAGGCTGGCAGGCAGGGGAAGATTTTGTTGCTTTTTGCAGATAAGGATTGTCACACAGCCAGGGCAGAATTTATGAGACCTGGCATTATTCTTTGGACCTTGCAGAGGAGCCAAGCAAGCAGCATCACTCCTACTCCTGCTGCCTTGGCCCAATATGCCTCGGCACCTTTGACACCCTTCCTTGTGTGTTCCCGATTGCGCAAAGCTCTGCTGGCACATGCCAAGGTGCAAGGCAAACCTGGCACCAGAGACACATTTCCATTTCTGTCTGCTGCACTGATATTCCAGGGCTTGTTGGAAGGAGGGTTTTCTTTTTTTATTCGTCTCTTTCCTTTCCTTCTTATTCAGAGCAAAGGCCTGTGGCGCATGAAAGCAAGACGCTAAGATCACTTTTCTGGAGTCAAGTACAAAATGTGCAGGTGTTGCACACGAGAAAGTGATGCGCTCTGCCAGCACACTTTCTTTTAACCTGCTCCACGAGACCTTCTGCTACTTCGGGCCAGATATAAATGGATATAAGAGCATACGCAGGCCGATGAGAAAAGTACCAGCCAGTTAAGCTGATTTTTTTCTTGTCGGTCTGAGGACCAATACCAAGATATTAATGTAATTGGCATCCTGTGTTGGCAATAAAAAGCCGCAGTGAAAGTTGAAGCTCAGATGACAAAGAACATAGTTATAGGAAGAAAAAAATATGGCCAGGATGTGTCTTCTCACAGCTTTTCAATTAGCATTCCAAGATAATGTTTAGGGAAGCACTGGGTGTTTAAAATGACCACATCGTTGTCAAGGGAGAGATTATCACCTACATCTGATCCGCAGATGCTGCAGTCGTACTAGCTCACAACTTAGGGTCTTTTCACACGACCCCTAAGATCCGCTGGTCCCTTAAATTCGGACCAAAGATCTTAGGGGTTCTTGCTCTTCCTTCCTCCCCACCAGAGAAAGAGGGGAAAAAATGCAGCTCACCTGGAGGAGCTTCCCGGAGCTCAGTTTCTCTTCCGTTTCTCTTCTGCTTGCTTTTTCCCTCCCACCTCTTCTCTTAAAGGGGCAGGAGGCAAAAAAAAACACAAGCAGAAGCCAGGAGAGCCCCGCACTGACCAGATTAAATCCGGACCTGGGGATTTTCACCCACCTCAAACAGGTACAAGAAAGTGCAGCTGGGTCGCGCTTAGGTGGGCGGGGTCGCACTTAATTGTCTGCAAAGGCCGGAGCTGGTGGGAAAACACTTGTAAGGTCCGGACCTTGCAGCCATTTCCTGCGGAGCTTAGGGGTCGTGTATAAAGGCCCTTAGATGGTCTACAAAGCTTATTCAGTACAGTCAGTGAAGTAAGTAAAGAATATGGTTCAAAAATGAATGTCAAGAAAACCACATTCCTGATGAGTGGATAAAAAAATGGAATCCAAGACACGCAGTTAAAAATCAAAAATGGAAGATAAACAAAAGTGCCTTGGAATTTTTTTAACAAATAGGTGGATAATAGCAATGCAAACACACACACACACACACACACACACACACACACACACACACACACACACACACACACACACAATATTATGATATTCACCATACATTATGAAGAATATATTGTGCAATAAAAATGGCTTTGTGACTGTGCATTATACGGAGTAGATTCTTGTTTCTACTGTACAATACAGAATGGTGGACTTTAACATGGGCTACTAGAGAGAACACAGAAGCCTTTGAAATACAGATTTATCACAGGATGCTGAGAATTTATTGAATTGAAGAAGCATTAAAGTGAGTGAATAAAAACAAGTAGTCATAAAATATATACAATGCAGAAACTTGCCGTACCTTAGTACAGTTACTGATGGTCAGTCCGGGTAAAATAAATTGAAAAGAAGCACAGGAGCAAGAGTTGAATGAGAAAGATTATGGTGCAACATAGTTTAGTTTTGAAGATGGCATCCAAAGTCTGAATGGCCATGATGGCATCCAGTATCAGACAGATAAGGAATTAGGACATAAAGAGGAAATACAGTACAGGGAATATATGGGAGGTCTATAATAAGCTCATGATTTTTCTCCCTTCACTTGAATGTGTGTGTGTGTATGTAAGAATTTCTCTTATTTCTTTGATTTAAATCTTCACTCATCCCCACCAGCTACTGTTATCTCCATTCTCCTAAGAGTAGAACAAATATAACTGGGTTAACCTCCTTCCCTAATTCTGCTAGCTCAGGCAAAATGGGAAATCCCACTGTTTTAAAGTGGAATGACAGGGATGGGTCTTACTATTAGAGGCCATTAAGTGACTGATTCTGGGTTTGGTGGCTGTGCTGGCAGCTTCCCTCCTGCCATTCTCAATGAGACCACTCCATTGCTGCATTTAAGGGTCAGTTACTGTCCCGTTGCCGCTACTGAGCCAAGATCCCCTGAGTCTCTCCCTACTTACTGCTGCCCGGACATGGGAGTGGTTGGGCTTATAATTGAGGAAGATGGCAAAGCTAGGTGGCTGCCATAGAAATTATCCCAACACTGACACAAGGGCCTTGTGTGTCCTTACTGGGACAGCCAGCTGATTGTTTATCTGCATGCCAAAAAGGGACATCTGTGGTAGTGGCCAGTCAAACTAGGACAACTTCCTGCTTGCCTGGAAGATGGTCATTCGGATGAGGTACTGTGAGGTGACCACATTGCCTGATCCCTTCTCTTTCTTTCTGCAGAAATTGGATTAGAATTATAGTAAATTCAAGCTCTTGTAGACAGAATCCCATTTCTGAAGACACGGTGGTGCAGTTCATCATGATTGCTGGGATCCCTATTTAGCGACCGTCATTGCTGTGGCCCTGAGAAAATTATAATCTCCTGCCCAGAGTCTTCATCTTAGAATGGCACCGCTGGAAGGGACCCGATTGGATTGTCAAAGTCCAGCCCCTGTTGAGGAGGACCAGTGAGGAATCCAACTCCCTCCCTCTGGATCTGCAACCAAAGATTTAAACCAAGGGTGTCCAAACTTTTTGAAAGGAGGGCCAGATTTTGTGAGGTGAAAATGTGTGGGGGCCAGCCATTCAGCCATATTTGGCCCCTGGGCCGGACTTTGGAGAAGCCTCGGTCCTAGGACATGCAAGGAGGTGGGGAGGACGCTGCAGCAATGGAGCTGGGGGCAGGTAGGCTGGGCGGGTGGCTGGGGGGTGGCAGACAGTGGTAGGGAGGACAGGCAACTGCAAGCTGATGTCTCCATCTGGTATGGGGAGGGGCCAGCTGGCAGGGATGCATGACTGGCTGAGCTGGTGGGGAGAAGAGGCTGTGGGCCACTCGAAATTTGAAAATGGGCCACATCTGGCCCCCGGGCTTGACTTTGGACATGCCTGACTTAAGCCATTGAGCTATTAGAACATTCCCCAGTCCATACCTACTGTAGGTATTATAATAATAACTTGACATGTCGGTATGTTTGGAAAGGGTGCACTGGAACAAGGGCTTCAGTCTTGCCTTCCGACACAAGCGAGACTTTCTGTGTAATGGAAACACAATGGGATCCTGGCCTCAAGGTTTGTGAGAAGCTGCTCAGTCTAAGAAAGGAATCAGAGTAAGGAAATAGAACATCACAGAAAACATCCTTGACTATTTGTTCCAGATTTCATATCCCCACGAGAGGTGCCCTTGATTATGAGTAATGTCCTTGAAATCCCCAAAGGTAGTTAAATGTTTCGCTTATGATGGTGAAGCCTGACTGACGGAACGGGTGTGATGACTCACAGTGTTCAGCTTTCTCAGGGAACAAAGCAGGGTTGTAGTCACATTCTGTGAGGGACCGGAGAGTTGCCCAGATGCTCAGCATGAGAGGAAAGATCCTGGGATGTAAGGAATTCTGAATCCAGAGGTATGGGAGTAGAAAGAGTTCTACCAAGTGTGCAGTCAACTGAGACAAAAGGAAGGGGAAATGAAGAGAACTGCAGGATAGCTCAGTGGTTTAGGTCTGGGAGAGTAAGAACAGACAAAATCATATATTTTTTCACCCAGCGCGTTGTTAGTCTATGGAACTCCCTGCCACAGGATGTGGTGATGGCATCTGGCCTGGATGCCTTCAAAAGGGGATTGGACAGATTCCTGGAGGAAAAGTCCATCACAGGTTACAAACCATGATGGAGATGTGTAATCTCCAGGTTTAAAACCGGGGTACTTCAAGGACCAGATGCAGGGGAGTAGTATCAGGAGACAGATATCTAGTCTCATGCGCTCCCAAATGCATCTGGTGGGGCCACTGTGAGATATAGGAAGCTGGACTAGATGGGCCTTTGGCCTGATCCAGCATGGCTCTTCTTATATCCTTATGTCTCTGGCTTTGGAGCCAAGGGCTTGGAGTTTGAATCCCCAGCCGGTGCCTCCTTGACAGACGCTGGACTCCATGATCCAAATGGTCCCTTCCAGCAGTTGTAATAATTAAGAAAGAGGTTTGATTTGATAGGGAGCATGGGCAAGGAAAGAGCAAATGTCAGGGATGCCAGACAGATTTGTCAGGATGAAGCCTGGAAATGATCTTTGGAGAGAACCTATTAAAATGTGCATCAAAGGAGAGGCGAGCATCAAAAGCCTGCCAGTTATTTGCCTGCTCAAAGTCTGATCCAGAAAATTCTTGATCCTTATTTGAAGGCTCCCCCCCCACCCCCATATGCTTGGGCTAGGGGGCAAAAGCCTACTAGACACAATCATATGTGATGGCCAGTGTTCAGAACTCTGCATCGAGGGAAAACTTTATTTCGTAAGCAAAAATGGCTGTATTCAGGGATAGAAACAGAGCCGTGGGGGGGGGGACTCTTTGCTCCAGTGACCTGTGCAAGAGGCAGGTGATGATCTCCTTTTTAAAGCACCCTGTCGGCAGAACAACCATGATGCTTCTTTTGTTGCTAAGTTACATGGCTCCTTTCAAGAGCTGCCTAGGAAAAAAAACATGGGGGGTGTTGAATAAACATCCACCCATGGGTTAGATGGGTCCAGAGGTTCCTTCCTCTCCTTATTTTGTGCAGGGTTTGGCAGTCTTTTGAGAACCGGGGTGGTGGTGGTGGTGTTATTTAAGACATTGGAAGGGCTAACAGGTCGGGTAGATTTATTTTTCAAGCTTTGGATTGATTGAGAAATCAGGTTTTCACTGTTGTTCTGAATCGGGTGGCAACAGTGCCCTATCATTAGGCAGTGTGAGTCAGCTCCTTGGCAGATCCTCTCGAATTGAATTGCCATTCATTCCCATCTGTTAAGAGGACAGACTTGCATATGTCACATAGCTCAACTTGCTGGTTGTCTCTGGTTGTCTAAACACTATTTAGACTGAACTGCCCAAGGCCAAGGAATACCCAAGGGAGAGTCCTCTTGCCCTTTCTGTGAAGAAGTTATAGGCAGGCCTGGTTGGAAGATTTTACATGCCTACCCACAAAAGCGTGTGTGTGTGTGTGTGTGTGTGTGTGTGTGTGTGTGTGTGTGTGTGTGTGTGTGTGTCTGTCTGTCTGTCTGTCTGTCTGTCTGTCTGTCTGTCTGTCTGTCTCTCTCTCTCTCTCTCTCTCTGTGTGTGTGTGTGTGTGAGAGAGAGAGAGAGAGAGAATGAGAGAGTGTGTGAGAGTGAGTGAGTGAATGAATGAAATAATAATTCTCAGTACAGAACATTTTCCTGCTAGCCAGTGTCAAGACCCGCACACAGAGCATACACACAAACAGGGTTCAGTTCTTTGCCAAGATCTTTAGTGGAAAGCCAGGCAAGTTCAAGTCCTTTGCCAATAATCAAGTGCAAGATAAATAACAGAATCCAACTCCCAGCAATTAACAGTCCAAGTCAAAACCAGAATATCTCACGGAAACCAGATGCCAAAACCAAGGGAACAGATAAAGCCGTTGTCCAGGAAGCCAGTCCAAAATCAGGAAACAGAGCCAAGGTCACAGACAGGAACGTGGTTGCAAGTTCAAATGACGCGTTGCTCCCACAGAGAGCTCAAGGTGAGCTTACCAGCTTTATCTCAAAACAGGGAACACACCCTTACTTCTGGAAAGGCTCCTGCTAGTAGTCAGGGCTTCCCGACCTGATTCCCCGTCTAGCATCAAAGACCCTTTCCCTAGCCCTCCTGGTAGCACGTCTTTGCAGAATCCTGCTCATAGCCCTTCTAGGGGGAGAAGATATGTTTTCAGCTGAGTCATCAGACCCAGATGCCTGCTGACTTGAGCTGCAAGGCTCCTCCAGCAGCTCTTCACCATTTAACCCCTCAGAGTCAGGTTCTGTGACAGGCAGGGTCCTGGCAGCCAGTACCTTCTAGATATGTTGGGTGGTGTATCCAATTATTATCAACAAACGGGGACACATTTGTCCAATATATCTAAAAAGTCACTAGATTGAAATGTGGTGTCAAGAACTTGATTTGGGTATTCTGGATAGTCTGCCATCGGTTGTTATGACAGCATCATGAGCTGATAAATTAAGGGAATCAAAGATTTTGAAGGCTTTTACCCTGGACACTTGGACTGGGGCCCACTCAACATATTTGTGTATGATCCCTAAGATTCTTCAAGGAACTTGGCATAAATGAGAAAACTTGTGTGTGTGTGTGTGTGTGTATGGATTCACACATACATATGCTGATTTTTCGCACACTTCTTTCATCTAACTTGTGAAACTTCCAATATCCTTGTAATGCAAAAATTCTCAAACTTTGTGAGCCTCTGCGGGTTAAAAAGGGGTAGTATAGGTGCCCAAACTACTCTATGATTAGCTAAATCAAAGCCAATGCTGATACAGTACTTCAACTTGTCAAACTCACCGTCATTCCTGGGGCCAGTATGTTGTATGAAAATCGAGTCAAGAAGCTTTCATTTGATGACCTATTTGTTCCATATAAGAAAAACAGATTGCAGAAACAGGTTGATAAGAAAATGTAGGCCTCCCCTATCCACCATCTGCATTCCCTCTGAGACAGCCTTCTCGGGCCTGTTAACAATGCCTAAAAGTTGATATTGTTTTCGATAAATCATTGCCGACATTTTCTTTCTGTATGTGAAGAGTGGGGTAGGATGTTTCCGTGCCTTTATAAGGGGTAGGCATGAATAAAAATTTACCTCAGAGGATTCCTTTAAAAGATGGCTGCCCCATAGGTGTTAATGTTCTCCTTTATATTGTCATGGCAATAACACAAGCTGATCATATAGAGAGAGGGGTATTGTCACCCAGCAGCTGGCATTTGGGCAGACTTGGTGCTAAGCGGCTAATGCTGTACGGAAGGGTTTTTTAAGGGGAAAGGGATAAAGGCGTCTCCAGCTCACTCATCTCCAGTAATTGCAAATTAGCGAATTATTTACTGTGAAACAGCTCGTGCGATATTGTGCTGGGTTGGGGATTGAGAAATCTAGCTTCTGTTTCCACTGAGCTGTGAAACTCACTGGCTGGAAATCTTGTTTAGTGTAGTAAGTTACATTAGAGTAGGTCCATTGATTCAATGGTGATTTGGTGAGTCAATTCCTCCGTAAATGCCATTTATTCCTAAGGATCCACTCTAGTGTAACTTACTATGCTAAGCCGTTGAGTTACCTTGGGACTATTACTTTCTCTCAGCTCAATTTACCTCACAGGTTACTTACCAGTACGACCTTCCCTTACCCCAACCTCCTTTTCTTGATCTTTGTCTTAGGGGTTTGCATCGGTAAAGTGGAAAAGGTGCAGCGTTGTTATTGTAAATGTAACATGAAGAAGAGGAGAACCGTGTAACTTGCTTTGAACTCATGGGAAGAAATATGGGCTATAAACATAACTTAGGGACATAATGAGATACAGTGGTACCCCGACTTAAGAGAAACTTGACAAGAGCAATTCAGCTTAAGAGCAGAAAAATGTTGGCATTTTAACTGCCGCCTTACAAATTTTAGATATGATCTGCTTGACATACAAATATTTTTTTCATTTTTTTGATACTTTAACTTATTTTTTCAATTTGTTAGATAGGTACCCCGACTTAAGAGTAGTTTGTCTTAAGCAAGCATTAGGAACGGATTAAATTTGTAAGCTGAGGTACCACTGTATAAGCATTACCCCCCCCTCCTGATCTTCAGGTGAATTTTGTTTTGTTTTATCCTAGCAAAACATTCCAAAATGTTGAGCAGAATATTTTTCCATGCAACTCGATCAGTGCGGTAGTTTTATAGGTATGAATGAGCCTTGAGACGACAAAAGTCTCCATTATCATTTAGTAACGTCATCCTATTGCTGTTTTTGCTCTTTTTGCTGGAAGGACCCTCTCTCCTCAGCTGCTGCTGCTTCTGCCCTTTGTAACTCCTTTCTCTCTGTAGGGGATGTGCATGTTTGATGCAGGAAGGGAACAGCTTGATTATTTTTAACACTGTTGCATTATTATCTCTGTTATTAAGGCAACCTCTGCCTCATATGCTAATTAAGATTCAAGGATGTTAATTTAATCGGGAATTTGGGCAGAGACCACACAGAATCAGCTGGATTAAGTTAACCTCATGGACTATTTAATGTGTCTCCTAGAGGGACACTTTGGAGTAATGAGAATCCATGTTGAATGGCAATCAGGGACTTGCTCCTGTTTAAGGGAAGTTCCAAAATAGCCAGCCAGGCAGGCTGAAGTAAACAGATGAGGAAGTGTGGTAGGAAACTAGGGCTGGAAGAGGTATAAGCGGGCTGAAGACAACAGAGGTGTATGGGGGGGAGGGAGTATTAATTAAAGAATGAGAGGCATCTGGTGAGAGGTAAAATGTGTTGAATTCCTCCCCCCCCCGGATTTTTAAATTTTTGGTTAAATTTCTTGAGATGCACTGCAGCAGAAGAGCTTCAATTTCTCCAGAATAGGCTATCCTTTTCTCATTAACTGGCACTTACAGTCTCAGTAATTGACTCTCAGACATTTGTAGGAGATATTACTTACAGTTTCATTGCTTACACTTAAACAAAGCAGAGAACAAACTGTCAAACTTGGTTGCCTTCCATTACAGGCTTCATCAGATTCAAGAGAGGGAAAGAGTCACAGAGCAAAAATGTGGCCTATTTTTGAATTCACAGGCAGGGGAGGAACACTTGGTTATTGCTGGATAGATTGACAGCCACCCCAGCCCAGAAACCTTCCTCACATCCAAACCTTCTAAAGCCAGCATGCAAAGCTGGACTAATTCCAACAGAGTATATACATACAATTGGTATATAGAGTACATACTCCAACTGGTATGTAATGGCAGTAAATTGAAAGTGGGGCTCTGTTTTTACCTGACCCCTTAAATATAGCTCAGAAGATATCTCTGTGAAGATTCTCAGTCATCCAGGTGAGGTTATCACGAAGTTGAGTCAAGGCAACTGGAGTTCTTTTCTTTGGAGATCGAAACATTTCACTACTCATCTAAGTAGCTTCATCAGTCTGTGGAGAGATGGTGTGAAGTCTCCAATTTAGTTCACTTTGGTTTCACACCACCCTGGTCTGAATAGGTTTGTTAGGTGCACAATGGTCTGAATAGGCTCCTTTGTTGGACAGTGGCCTAGGGTGCGTGAAAGCCTATGCAACCTTTCTCAGTACCCATTAAGTATGGGTGTTGAGCTATGGTCATGCTGGTGGAGGTGTGAAGTGCTTCTGATCTGCCTGGGGGTTGGTGAAAGGGCAGCTTGATAAGTAGCAGACAGATTGTGCCTGAACCCCTCCACCTCTGTTGCTGAGAGAGGGGTTTTCAATACACACATGAATGGCTCCCCTGACCCGTCTCTCGAACCACCTATGTTTTTTTTTCTAATATGTGTACATCCTTGTCTTTGAATGAATTTCCTTTGCCCTTCAAATGAAGGTACACTGCTGATTCCATTCTTGAGCGGTTGCCCCTCCTGTGCTTGGCCATCTTCCCGTTTAGTGGCTGTTTGGTTTCTCCAACACTCCTCATTGCATTGGACTTCAAATACTGTATTGCTCCTCTTATGTTTTGGTGTTGAATCTTTTGGGTGGATTAGTCTCTGCCTTAGAATGTGTTTCTGGGTTTGAACTAAATGGGGATGTGGTGTTTGCCAAAAGTACCTTTAAGCCTTTCAGACACTCCAGCCATGTAAGGAATGACCAGGTTGTTCCATCAGCTCTGGGTCTCAGGCTGATCCGTTGTTCTTCTGGGTCAGGATAGTGCCTTGTTGAACCCACGTAACGTTTGAAGACAGCACTTAAGAATGTTGCCATTCTTTCTTCTCTTGGACGAGGCATTCTAGAGTCATGATTAGAGATGGGCACGACTCAAAAAATGGTGTTTCGTTTGGTCGTTTAGGGGTCCGTTTTGGTTCGTTTTCGTTTTCGTGATTTTTTTGCAAAAAAAATTCGTTTTCGTTTCGTTAGGTAACGAAACAAAAAAAACAACGAAAATGAAAACGAAAAATTGCTGTTTCATTAGCATTCTTTTTAGTTCAATGCATCTGCTGCAATGAAAACGAAAAACATGGCAAATTTGGTCGTTTCGTTTTCATTTTCGTTTTGTTTTTTAAAAAAATTCATTTTGTTTTCGTTGCGTAACGAAACAAAAAAACAAAAACAAAAATGAAAAATCGCTCGTTTCGTGCCCATCTCTAGTCATGATACCACAACGAGTTTCTCTTTTGAGGAGGTATCTTTTGCTACTCCTCCCAATGGAACTCGGAGAGGAGTGTCATCAAAAGATCTAAAAGCAGAGGTAGGGTGGC
Source organism: Phrynocephalus guinanensis (assembly GCA_037367245.1). Lineage (NCBI taxonomy): Eukaryota > Metazoa > Chordata > Lepidosauria > Squamata > Agamidae > Phrynocephalus > Phrynocephalus guinanensis. The sequence continues at coordinate 74,584,684 of CM074740.1, forward strand.
CTACTGGCCTTGTCAACTGTTTTAACAGTTTCTTCTTTCAGGCATGCATAGATTTAGAACTGGAGCAGCATCCTTTAAATCAGTGATTCTCAATCTGTGGGTCCCCAGATGTTCCTGAACTGCAACTTCCAGAAATCCCTTCCAGCACAGCTAGTGGTGGAGGCTTCTGGGATCCACAGGTTGAGAACCACTGCTTTAAATCAATGGTTCCCAACCTTTGTTCCCATGATATTTGTGGACTACAGCTCCCAGAAATCCTAGCCAGTGCAGCTAGTGGTGAAGGCTTTACTCCAGTGGCATCCAAACGTTGGCCCTCCAGATGTTTTGGACCACAACTCCCACAGTCCTTTGTAATTGGGAACACAAGCTTGGAATTCTTGGAGTTGTGGTCCAAAACATCTGGAGGGCCAACGTTTGGACACTCCTGCTTTAGTCTAAGACAGACATGTCCAAACTTCGACCTTCCAGATGTTTTGGACCAAAACTGCCACAGTCCTTTGCCATTGGAAATACAGGCTTGGGATTCTGGGAGTTGTGGTCCAAAACATCCGGAGGGCCAAAGTTTGGACACTCCTGCTTTAGTCTAAGAATAGGTGGGGACCCAAGGTTAGGGACCATTACTTTAGATCAGTCCCAGCTTATAGCAGCAACAGTATGGCTTATTTATGGGTCTGGTGATGAAGGTATTTTTCTATAGGTATGTTCCAAATATTTCAATACCATTTTTCTACTAAAAATGATACACAAATCATATTAACAGATCCATAGTTCAGTCATCAGTATTTGCAGGTAGGGATAGGAAAGAATTATGTCTGAAATTCTGGCAAAATGGTGCCAAAATTGCAAGTGCTGGATGGATCAAAAACTTGTTCCTCTGTATGACAGCTTCCCACAGTCCAAAGTTCCAGCAGCTATCACTCAACTAATTCAAACTAAAAAAAAATACATTGCCATTAAAACACCCACACCTTCCATCACGGCTATACAAAACCAATCCATACAAAGTTGCAGTCATTTTGCATTATTGTTGTGAAAATTGATACCAGGATGAAGGAAATTACATTTTTGAGTTCTCCCTCTGAGCTTTTGGCAACCGTGGTTTGCTGTAAGGTTTTTCCAGCTACCTAGAGAAATCTGTGATGTATTCTTAGCTGGAAGACAGTGGCTTGCCGGTGGCTACTAAATGAGCTGTAGTATGGACTTGAATTTAAATATTTATTTCTTTGTTGTTTAACAATATCTAATTGTGCCTAAACTAAGCTTCTCTGACTAGTAAATAAAGTTTTAAGCAAAACAATATAAATATATTTTTTAAAAAAGAGGAAAGCAGTAGCAAGGAAAAGTGCTGAAAGGTTGTAGAGTTTAAAAATGGAGGAAAATAAAAAGAGTTTCATTTTGCAAAAATAAATTTTAAAAACTGAAGGTGTGACATGAGAAACCACAGTTTCCCCATATCCAGACCCAGATTCCAGATATCTCTCTCTCTTTTCCTTCCTCATCATTCACATGTAAAGGGACCTGTAGCTTAGTGAGAAGATATTTATATCTTTTTTTTGAAACTTAAGGAAATTATGTCCACCTACATCAAAAACAGTACCACAACAAACAAACAACAGCAAAAAAACAAAACCCACCACAGCCAAAAATATCTAAGGGGGCTTAAAAGCATGATTAGAAGAATGGAGTAGCTGTTAAGGAGCCACATACCCAGATAAAACAGGGTCTTTCTCAATAGGTGGTGGTCTACTACTTAATCTGTCTTTGTGTGTTGTGTCCTTACAGTTGTTACCACCTATTCGTGACTCCATGTCCATGGAGTTTTCTTGGCAAGAATACTGGAGTGGTTTTGCCAGTTCCTACTCCAGGCGCCTACAGCACCTGGTATCCCCTGGTGGTCTCCCATCCAAGGACTAACCAGGGCTGACCCTGCTTAGCTTCCGAAATCAGGCGAGATCAGATATGCTTAAGCTTTAAATGGGGTTGCACTTCCCTGGAAAGAGAAAGATTATAGTTTGGGGATGGTCCAAGACTCTAGTCTAGCACCTGCAGCTAGAGTGGTATGAGTAGCACTTTTCTCATGATACACCAGCAACAGCTTTAGCTGGACTTCAGGAGGCTTGGCCAACTCAGCCTTCTGTTTAAATTAGGATAATATATGTGGGACTAATTTTGAAAGCATTCTGTGGCCTTTCATGAAGAGGCATTGGGAAGATTCTAAGGGGTTCTTTTAAAAATCCTAGCCTGCATGAGATGAGATGTAACCCCAACCCAAAGTTTGGTGCTGTGTAGGAATGAGCTTCGTCCTAAGTTCTCCTAACTTGGACACATTCTTCTCTCATTACACAAACCTTATTTCAAATTGTTGCTTGGACTTTATATTAGGGTTTAAATTGTGCTTCAACCAGCAAATTATGAGCTCAGCTTCCCAACCAGGACTGCAAACCATGGCTTGTGCGTTTGAGATGACGCATGGCACAAAGTGTACCAATCTGGACCTGTGGTTTGCATGCAGGAAAATCTAACCAGTTGAATGAATGAGGGAAAGAGAGGTCATAGAGCAGCGGTTCTCAACCCGTGGGTCCCCTGATGTTCCTGGACTGCAACTCCCAGAAGTCTTCATCACTAGCTGAGCTGGCCAGGATTTCTGGGAGTTGCAGTCCAAGAACATTTGGGGACCCAAAGTTTGAGAACCACTGTCATAGAGTCTAGTTGGCATTTACAACAGTTCACATGTGTTTAATGGGTTTGTATTTGTGCTGCACTGCTGATGGTCTCTCCTATAATGCAGTGGTTCTCAGGGTTGGGCCCCCAGATGTTGTTGAACTATGCTATGTATTTTATTTATATTCCACCCATTTGACTGAATGACCACTCGCTGAGCTGGCCAAGATTTCTGGGAGTTGTAGTCCAAGAACCCCTGGGGATCCAAAGTTGGGAACGATAGCTATAATCAGTATGGGATATCCAGTATGATATAGAGGAGAGAGCTATGGATTTAGGAGATTCAAATCCCTGCTCTGCCATGGAAGCTCATTGAGCTTGTGAAACTAATAAAACCTCACATTAAGTATCTCATTTGGCTTGAAAGCCCTATTAGGGTTGCTGTAAGTTGGTGTTCCGTGTGCAGAAATATGTTCAGCCATACCGGCCATATGGCCACGGACTTGCACAACACTGGCTCTTTGGCTTAGAAACGGAGATGAGCACCACCCCTAGAGTCAGACATGATTAGCACACATGTGCGAGGGGTTGTCGTGATTAACAATGACAAGAGCCCAATCATTTCCCCCTCTCCCCACTGCTCTCATCTTTCCTTTAGACTCCACAGGTCAACCACTTCCCACCTCTTGAGATTTCAGGGCTGAAACTCAAAAGCAGGTCCTTGTGATGCCATAGAGATGAGACAGTCAAAGGTTGTGAGGGAGGCAGAACTGCTCCTGGGCCATCTGACTGCAAAAAATGACACAAGAATCTGGAAAAATGCACCAAAAATTTAAGTAAAACCATCTAAACCAGGCAATAAGGTAATAGCAGAGTCGGCTAGATGGCAACATGCAGCTAGCAGCTAAGGAGGTTGCTACCATTTTCTCTGGAGCTTGTAGGTTATCATTTGTTGCCTACAATGTACATGAGAAGAGCTAAAGTTTTCTAAGCCTCATGGCATTGCTGGGCTTGTGAAAATCTTATGTCTAGCCCACAACAAGTATTAGTTGCTGCTTAAGAAAGCTTGTGAGTGGCCGTGTTGGTGTTCCACTACATGCATGATGTGCTCAACCACATGTACCCACAGCCTGTTGCACATCATACATGTAGTATCCAACTCCACTTTCCTAACTTATAACTTTTCATTATGCTGATGCCATATAAGGGCAATACAGAAAGAAACAACTGAGCTAGTGAGCACTGGTACTAGCAAAGAGTTGGGTGGGGGTATCCAACCCTCACCTACACAAATCAAACATTTTCTTCATCTAGCTTTGCTGACCCTCAGATTTGTCCTCTGCTGGGAAACCCAGGAAGAAGCTCTAAGATCTGGCAATCCTAGTCCCTTTTGAGTTTTGCTATGACCCTCACAATAGTAGTAGGGATAATGTGAGCTGTCTTGCAGTCAGTATATTTTGGCATAGCTCGATCGTGAATAGTCAGTTGAGACTTGAGAGATGTTTATTTTACAAAAGACTTGCTTCCGGTAAGGATGAACACTTCCAGAAAACTATAAAGACTTCCCAATAGTAAAGGCTTCTGCCTGTTTTCCTGATACTGTACTGTATACTATCTTAGTATAGACATTAGCCTACGAGATAATACTGTATTGTATTGCTCCCTGCTCTTCAGCATTCTGTCGTTCGTGGTTTGGTGCTACTTTTAAACCAGCCCCGTGTCTTTATCTTTTAAAGAATGACTGTTAATATCTGTTGTGAGTTCCATGTTCTGGAAGTTTTTCTTCTTGACGTTTCACCAGACTCTGTGGATGGCATCATCAGATGGCAAGGGACTCGAGGAACTAGGAACTGTTTGGCCGTGTTCTGGAAGTTTTCCTGACATACCTGATTTCCTGATAGATACCCCAGAGTCTGACAAAATGTCAGAAAACTTCCAGAACACGGCCACAGTTCCTAGTTCCTCGAGTTCCTTGCCATCTGAAGATGCTGTCCACAGAGTCTGGTGAAATGTCAGGAAGAAAAACCTCCAGAACACGGCCAAACAGCCCGAAAAACTCACAACAGCTATCAGATGCTGGCGGTGAAAGCCTTTGAGAATACAATGACTGTTACATTTAAAAGGACACTATGTCAGGAAAAATAATACATCACTCAGGTTCTAGATAGGATAGCTCAAGAAGACCATTGCAGATATTTTGATTTTAAAGGAGGAGAGATTTAATGTTTTGCTGTGGGGAATGGGTGAGGGAAAAGAATAAAGAGTGTGTATATACTTTATTATGCATTCTGTGAAAAACCCAAATATTATTCTTTTAAAAAACTGAGTGAATCACTGTAGACCGAAGTCGGTGAAATCCCATTAACAGTTTGAGGTCAGAGGAGGATTCTTAAACCTGCCGGCATCTGTATGTCTGCAGAAGGAACCTCATTTTGAGCCTCTAGCACAATCTGTTCTGGCACTTTAAGCGGTAGCTTTAAACTTGGAGAAAAACCTGGGATTGCGTCAGTGCTGGAACTGATGAGATCACTGGCCTTTTACTCCCCCCTCCCCCCCATCATTTATAGTACTTCTAAGAGTCACCCCTCTCTTGCACAAAGATTTGCAGTGGTGCCGGGCAAAGAAGAGTTTGTCCTTCAGGATTCTGCCCCTGTCCTTCTTCAAGGGCAGTGCTGGGTCAGGTCAGATCACTGTCCCTTTGGAAAGGTTAATGAAATGCAGTCCAAATTTAACATTGGCAACTGAGCCCCATGGTGGCTGAGCTAAAAATAATAATTAAGAACAAATAAATAGGCAGTTGACCTCCCTCTTGAACTTGTTTACAAATGGCCCCTTGGGCTTGACCTGGTTTCGGCAAAGACTAGGCAGAGCTTCTGCCAGTAAGCAAAACAAAACAAAACAAAGTGAGTTGGGCTAGAGGTAACAGGTACTAGGGAAAAGCTGCTGCAGACAGGGTATTATTCACTGCCTCTAGCAAACCTTTGGCACGCCAGATGTTTTGGACCACAACTCCCAGAATTCCAAGTCTGTATTGCAAATAACAAAGGACTGTGGAAGTTGTGGTCCAAAACATCTGGAGTGCTAAAGGTTTGCCACCACTGGCCTATCGCGTTAGGTGCCCCCACTGGTGAACAAGAAGACAATATCCTGCCCATTGGAAATACCAAAGAGCAGGATTTTTAAACTTTTTTTTGGGGGGGGGGGAGGGGGAACTCCAGTTCCCAGAATCCTCAGTCAGGAAAACCACTGGCCATGCTGGCTGGGGATTCTGAAAGTTTTTAAAATTAAAAATGTCTTTTGAGAGCAGTTATTAGTGGAGAAGATGCACTAGCAAAGCCTGGTACATTGTTTGAGTTTTGATTTTTGATTTTTTGGCTAAAAAGGAACACCGTTCTCAGCTAGCCAGGAGTTTACTGGTTCCAGTGCGAACATTTTCCCTCTTAGCTTCTGGCAAACCAGAAGACTGTAAAGCTGGGGTAATGTGTACCTTGATATTTCAGCTAACAGCAATCATATATTAAAACATTCTAGAAAATTGTTGATTGATGGTGCTGTTCCTGATGTCAGAATAATGCAAGGACATTGGGTGCCTGTGCATTATCCTGCCAATGCCTGAGCTCCATTCTAGGAGCTGTGCTCTAAGACACAACTTTTCAAAGATTTGGCTGCCCATGTGGTGAAGGTAGAATACGGAGGCATGTTGCACACCCAAAGGTTGTAACCCTTTAGAAGAGGAGACTTGCCTCCTTTTAGGTTGGTGTGTCAGGAATCAGATAGGGGAGAGCCCAAGGCTTATCTCATCATCCTGATTTGGTTCCCAGCTGAGGTGATATGGGTGATGGTGGAGTAGATGTTGCTCCTGTGCTGGGAAATATTTCCTAGAACATGATTAAGGCCGTTACTTCACGAACCTCTCGCTGCGCGGCGAGCCGTGATTTCTGCGCGAATCGGTCGGTTTTGTCCGCACGATCCTCCATTTTGGATGCGGCGCCACCCCGACCACGCCCCGACCACGCCCCTAAACCGTGCTCCAAGCGGGGCGAGAGATTCCCCTGCCGGAGGCCGGGAATCTCCCTCGCTTCGCATCCCGCTTCGTATCCAAATTCACGTGTGGCCAGTTAAAAAGTATATTTATTTATTTTTTAACTTACTTTTTCTCCGAAATGCCGATGCATAGATATTTCGGTTAACCCCGTTCTTTTGATCTTGCCTTCTGTAAACGGGGCAGGGGCAACAGAGGGGGGGCAAGCGTCCCCGGGTGACGTGAGCAGAGCCCCTCCGCTGGCAAGGGATGGCGAAGGGCTGCGCAGAGGGAGGGGGGATGGGGTGTCGGTGCCGCCGCCGCAAGACACCCCCGCGCGCGCCCACCCAGAGAGCGGCGGCGGGGCACACAGGGCGATGAAGCTGAGAGAAGCCTCTCCCCGCCCCGCCCCCCCCCCAAAAAAAACCAACCCAGCAGCTCTGCTTCAGGGTAACACGATGGCCGCCCACAAGTCCTCTGACCGCAAATGACAGCCAGGTATTGATGCATCGATACGCCGTGGTAATTTTCTTAAAAAAATAAAAGAAAGCAGAAACCGGACGTTGCAAGTAAGCTTCCGAATGCGAAGGGAGCACGTGAAGTACTACTGGATTCGACCCTAAAACCTCGCCCGGTGAGGACACGGAAAGAGGGGTGGGGGCGAATGGAGACCACGTGACTACCACGTGACCGCCTTCGAATTCATAGCGAAGGCAATCACGCTGCGAAGAGAAGTTCTTCGTGAAGTGACGGCCTAAGAGTCTCTCCATTGTTAAACACTGAGACAGACTGGAAAGATATAAGAAAAGTCAGTCAGCATCCAAAATATTCAAAACATTTATTTTGGAACTTTTACAAGGGGGTCTTTATACATATGGTCACTTCTCCTAACTTTTAACATAAGTGCTGAAAATCCACGATATGCGGAGGTTAGAACATAAGAAGAGCCATGCTGGATCAGGCCAAAGGCCCATCTAGTCCAGCTTCCTGTATCTCACAGCGGCTCCACCAGATGCGTTTGGGAGTTCATGAGACTAGATATCTGTCTCCTGATACCACTCCCCTGCATCTGGCCCTTGAAGTACCCTGGTTTAAAGCCTGGAGATTACACATCTCCTTCATGGTTTGTAACCTGTGATGGACTTTTCCTCCAGGAATCTGTCCAATCCCCTTTTGAAGGCATCCAGGCCAGATGCCATCACCACATCCTGTGGCAGGGAGTTCCATAGACTTACAACGCGCTGGGTGAAAAAATATTTTCTTTTGTCAGTTCTTACTCTCCCAGCCCTCAATTTGAGTGTATGTCCCCTAGTTCTGGCATTTTGGGAGAGAGAGAAGAGCTTCCCTCTATCCACTTTACTCAATCATATCCCCCCTCAAGCGCCTTTTTTCCAGACTAAAGAGGCCCAAATGTTTTAGCCTTTCTTCATAAGGGAGGTGCCCCAGGCCAGTAATCATTTTAGTCGCTCTTTTCTGCACCTTTTCCAGTTCCACTATGTCTTTCTTGAGATGCGGTGACCAGAATTGTACACAATACTCCAGGTGGGGCCTTACTATTGTTTTGTATAAAGGCATTATAATGTTCGCTGTTTTATTTTCAATCCCTTTTGATAATCCCTTCTCTACCCTCTTGGAGCCCAGTCCCTTAATCATTTCTGCCTGGCTTCATCTCATCCCTGGTGCTTCAAGCACAAACAGAATGGGGAAATAGAATGGCTAAGCAATGGCAGACCTATCTTTTGGGGCCCTGACGCTTGAACTGTAATGACGGCACCTTTGTGACCAACAACATCTGGGTAACCATTTTTTGTTTTCTTTGGTAGGGGTTATTCTATGACAGATGGCCACTTTTTATATAAAAATGGACTAAAGTTGCTTCTGTGGCCCCTCTGGGATTAGGAGCTCTGAAGCTTAATTTCCATTAGTTTTATAGTAGATCCATCCGTGTGGCTGACAGGTCCACTTAGATATTTTGCTTAAGAAAAGAATAAACCCCCATATATTTTGTGAACATAATAAAAAGAAAGGAGAATGTGGTTTCTAAATATTACTAAGGTTTCCCTCCATAGGCAGTTCTTTGCCTGGAATGCATTCATGCCCAGTGTCTCACGGATTCTACTAATTACGTCCTGGGAAGAGATTCTGTTGAATGGAATTCTTTTCAGTTATATTTTTCTGGTATTTCCCCATGACCTTGAGGTACATTTGATAATCTGACCAACAAAATATCATTTTTCCATTTGTTGGCTAACCTATTCTTATTCGTTGGCACTGCAGTTTACATATGGTCTCACCTTCTTCCAAGCAGCTTTCTTGTTAAAGCAGAAATGTTGCATATACATTCATACACATGTGTGTTTTGAGCCATCAAATCAGAACTGATCGGTTTCAATCCTGATAGGGCTCTCAGGGTACGTTTAAAGAGTGTTTTTATCAGTTTCATTCCCTCAGTGGCAGTGGGGATTTGAACCCTGTTCTCCCAAGTCCTAGTGTCATACATCAGGCTGGGAATCCTTGACACACACACACACAGGCCATTAGAATATATGTTTTTTTTAAATATATGGATCTACTATAAAACTAATGCAAGAGGAGCTGAGATATGAAAATTTCAGCAGCTTCGTAATGCTAAGTCAAATGATGGTCATATCTGCAATTTATGAAAATGTGTAATCTGTGTGAGGTGAAGTACCTGGCTGTGGAACCAGGGATGAGGCATTTAAATCCTTGCTGTGCCTTGTAGGAGAGGAGGCAGTCTGTGTGGCCTTAGATAAGTTACACAGCAGGATGCCTCCTGCAGAAGAACGGAATGGTGAACTACTTCCCTAGATACATCTGTATCTAGGAGACTCAGGAAAGGGCTGTGATAAATCAGAGCCTTGCTGCATGTAATTCCAAGCATAAAAGAAGGAATACATTGCTCACTTATGGGGATCACAGACAAATGAAAACTGGCTTCTCCATAAAGTCTGAATGTTGTTTTGGCCAAGAGTGCGATACCGTCCATTATTTGAGTCAGCGGTGAAACCAACAGATGAGGAAATTTCTTAGTGGCTGAAATCACCCTTAACCATTATAAACATATATGAGAAGAGACAGCTGGCTTGAAACAGACAGCTTATGAAGAAAAAGGAATTAATGATCAAGGTGTATACATGCACATGACTAAATAGAATATTTATTCTGAAGAGGTTCAAATTGCTAGTTGATCGAGGGGGTTATTGCTAAACTACTTAAGAATATTTGCTGCAGTTTACTGTTATCTTAGCCATTGCTACAGCCCCACCACTGGTTATCCTTATATATCTTTCTTTTTTTTAAAAGGCTCAGTGTCTTAAAATACAGTGTCTTAAGAAACAATGCAAATGATAATGCAAAACATGTACCTCCCTCCTCCCCCTGGCCAAGAACAACATGCTGGAAAGGAAATAAATTGGTATAAAGCTAATATCTAAACTTAGTGCCAAAAAGTGATGACACTGCAGCCTGGAAGTCTTCACTGGCAAAAGTGTTCTGTAACCCATGTGCCACAATGGAAGAACACCCCCCCCCCAAGAAATGTTGTTGATGCAACTACCTTTGTCATGTGTTTCACATTCAGGGGAACAATGGAGATGGTGTACAAATGCTGGGAATGGTGCAAAACCTGTCAACCTGTCAAAACTTGTCAATAACAAAATACATTTGTTAATAAGTACAAAAATAATAAATAAATAAATAAATAAATAAATAAATAAATAAATAAATAAATAAATAAATAAATAGGCTGCAAATTAAATGGTTGAAAAATAAAGTCACCAAAGGATAAAAGGAGGACCAAGCAGGAAGCATAAGGAAGTGTTGACTAGACAAGATACCAATTGACATTTTCTTTGTATGTAATTCCCATGTCTCTAAATCAAATGGCAAATCTGCATAGGCTAAATGAGATCTAAAAATAGTTCTCTTTTGCATTTCGTCTTGCCTTAACAACATTTACAATTGATTTGATTCCAGATTTAAAAACGTGTTGGCATTGGTTTTGAAAATGCCTCTACGTGGCTTTGTGGAAGAAATGATTTGGAGGGTGGATTTAAAGGAATCAGGGACATTGTTCTAAATACATAACAGGTTGCTGCTGCTGCTGCTGCTGCTCTAATTGCAAGGTACATTTGTGGCAGAAGGTGCAAGAGTGGAGTAGGAGGAAGCTTGGCAGAAAAAGGAGAGAGGACAGAGCATGCGAAAGCCAACCTAAGCAGAACAGGCAACTAGTTTTCGTCTGTATATGCTTATGCTTTTAAGTGACGTGTTACTTCAAGTGACAGGTGGGCACTGCCAGGTTCGGTGTCATTCATCCTCTTGATAAATGCTGGCTGAATAGCTCAGTGAATCAGGTATCTGACTGTGGCGCCAGAAGTTGGGAGTTCGATTCCCCACTGTGCCTCCCAGGTGAAGAGCCAGCCTGTGTAGTCTTGGGCCAGCTGCATGGTCCCATGGTGTCCTCAGAAGAAGGGAAGAGTACACAGTTTCTGAGCCCTGTATACCTAGGAACTCTTGAAAGGGTTGCCGTAAATCTGAATTGACTTGATTGCACACAGTTATACCATATTATAAATGCAGCCTGCTGCATCATACCATATTATACCATATTATAAATGGCTTGGATTAAGAAATGAGGGGATTCTTATCAGCTCAATGGATGACTCCAAAGTGGGAGGGGTAGCTAATACTGCAGAAGAGGGAAACATGAATAGAGCTTGGGTTTCTTCAGGTTTTTGGTCATACTGCAAATTCGTGGAATGAAACCCCACACAGAACATGTGAGAGTGGCAGGATTGTCAGTTACAGCCAACAGACGGCCAGGAATAAACAAAATACTGTACTGTAATACACAAACTAGTTGGGTATGTCCAGACCAGGACATATCCATGCACATGTTCAATGGCAGATGAAAGTATAGCCTTTCAGATGTTGCTGGACTATGCTTCTGATTAGCCTTATTCATTATGGCCAATGAGGAGGTGGAGTGCCAGTAGTTGCAATCTAACAGCATCAGTTTAGTCCACCTACAGGTTATGTTTTCCACAACAGGAAAATAGGTATAGAAAATGCAAGCCAAGATGGTGGAATCTCAGGCCCTGGATCAAATCAGGCTTTCTTAGAATCCCAGGTTTCTCACATGGCCATGTTTCTCTGTCTCTTCAAGGAGCCAATAGAGAGATGATGGTTGTAAGCAAGAGGGAGGTACCCATACCATGCAGCTCTTTGTTTGAATTGGCCTCTAAAGTCCAGCCCCATCGGACCATGCCTTCCAAGAAGAAGCCTGGCATCCATCTTGCCAAGTGAACTTTTAAGAACTCTCTCCTGGCAAATTACATCCCTTGCCATGTTTGGACTTCTATACTTGCTTTGAAAAAGAGAGCCTGCTCTCGAAAGCTCGGCAACCTTTTTATTTTTCTACTAGCAGCCTATGAAGGTATCACCCGTAGTCTAGTTTTGATTTTGTCTCTTCACACAATCTTTTGATGATTTCAAACTTTTTAAAAAACAATTCTTCCCCAATTCTAACAGATTTAAATTCTTCTTCTCCTTTGAAAAACATTGTTATGGATATTTTTGGTTCTTTCATTTCATGTTCCACCTATTGATGAACTCCTGGAGCCTCCAAGAAACTTCTGAACTCTATTTGAAGCACAGTTATTGTTCTGAATTCTCTCTTTTTCTGCGCCTTTTGATATAGCTCTTGGCTCAAAAACCTTTTAAAAGATTGCATCTCTAAATGCATAGTTTGAGGGCCTTTTCACACGACCCCTAAGATCCGCTGCCCACTTAAATTCGGACCAGAGATCTTAGGGGTTTGTCGCTGTTCCTGCGTTCCCACCCCCTCCGCACTCCTGGCTGCTGGCTGCGTGAGGGGAGGGAGAAAAAAAAGGAAGAAAAGAATGCCGCTCACCTCTGTTCTGCCGTCCCGGCACTGCATTCAGATCTCTTAAAGAGGCGGGGGGCAAAAAAAGAACAAACAGAAGCAAGGAGAGCCGGGCAGTCACTAGGTTATATCCGCATCAGGAATTTTCACCTCCAGAGAGCAGGTACCTGAAAAGTGCGCTGGGACGCGCTTAGGTGGGCATGGTCGCACTTAATTATCTGTAAACTCCGGAGCTGGTGGGGAAACAATTTTAAGCTCCGGAGCTGGGAGCCATTTGTGGCGGAGTTTAGGGGTCGTGTACAAAGGGCCTAAGATGTAATATATTGAGCAATACATTTTGATGAGAAAAATAAAAAGACAGGTTACCGTATATTCCTTGAAGGTTACATGTGAAAATGATGCAGATGGGAAATAGTCTAATCCAGTGATTCTCAACCTGTGGGTCCCCAGATGTTCCTGGACTGCAACTCCCAGAAGCCTCTACCACTGACTGTGCTGGAAGGGATTTCTGGGAGTTGCAGTTCAGGAATATCAGGCAACCCACCGGTTGAGGACCATTGGTCTTCTCTCTCCTTCACTAGTACAGTACTGTATTATCCTAGTAGAAAGCATTCTCCATGATCACTAAAGGCATTGAGTCTCCAAGAGAAGAATGCAGAGTACTAAACATTTATTGATTTTCTAACAGATGTTGCATATTTTGTGGGTACACTGAACAATAGTGCTGTTTGCACACACAACTTGGAAGGATACCAGTTTTCTTATGCCGAAGCTTGTTATTTCTGATTATTTGTTTTTTCCGTGTGTGGAGGGGGGAGTGCTTAGCCTGAGAAAGATGCTTTGTGAGTTTGATGCTCTGTTAAGCTTGCTGCAACAACCATGTAATTAACACAAATTATGTAATCAAGCTGCTTTTCATACATTTCCATCGTTTATTTGCATCTGTGACATCTATAAACACCTGTATATATTATTGCTTCCAGGAAGTGAAAGACATGTATTGTTAAATGACTCCTGGGATTCCCCTTGTTGTAATGTGAGCTGTTACAAGAGTGCTTTGTAATACTACATCTGTTTCTCCTAATTGTTGGACAGAATACTGTTCAGTCATTTCCAGAGCAATTTATAGGACCTGGGGCCCCAGCTATCTCTGACCCCAGGCATATTCTTATATACACTTTTGAATAAGTTATCCATGACTTCTGAGGAATCTTGGATATCTGGTAGGAGATGTTTGCATGTGGCAGGTTATTCTGGATAAGCTTCAATTCAAAGTTTTAGGAGAGTCTCTTTCTGAAGCTTGAATCCACTTGGCACTTGGTGGAGGTCTCATAACAGAGCCCATGGTGGTCTAGAGGTTTTGGCAAGGTATGCTCTTTCAGACACTTCAAATGAAGACAATTTAGATTTTAAAGTTGGCAGGAGGCAAAATGACAGACTAGGACGAGCTGTCCGAGATGCAAATTGCAGCTCAGCCATGGCAACTTTCAGGAGCTGGTAATGCTAAAACCACTCCCACAACATCCTCATGAAAATGTTCTTAGGGTCCCCTCAAGTCAGAAGCAACTTGACAATGCATAGCAGCAACCAATGCTTAAAACCAGCCCTAGTGCTTTGGCCCTCCCACATTTTGTGCTGCCTCCTTGACATTTCTGAGATTTATGAAGTACATTATTTTTCAAAGATGTGGGGAAAATAGAAGGTAAGGCTAATGGATTTTGTTCTGCCCCCTTCACGATATGAGCACTGGCTAGCATTTTGCACTTGTACTTCAAAACTAACTGATGCCTGCGGACTGGTGTTATGTGGTCCAACTGACATTCCAAATAGACCGTTCGTTACCCAGAAACCCCTGTCCTCAGGCTTTCTGTAACGTCTATCTGGACACTGCTTACAATTGCCTACAAAAAGGAATCCTGGTGTGTTAACAGATTTGGGTAGGGCCATCCTGCAGTTGCGATTTGGGGAAGGCAAGGCCAGCCATGCAGTGCTCCTCTAGTTTCATTGTGTGACTCTTCTCTATGACTTTGTCTGAATTACATTGTGTGACTTCTTCTTCTTCTTCTTCTTCTTCTTCTTCTTCTTCTTCTTCTTCTTCTTCTTCTTCTTCTTCTTCTTCTTCTTCTTCTTCTTCTTCTTCTTCTTCTTCTTCTTCTTCTTCTTCTTCTTCTTCTTCTTCTTCTTCTGCACCAGATCTGTGAAGTGCAATAGGAGATGGACAGAAAGTTGGAGTGAAGTGTAATGTGTATATATGAGGACCGTTGTCATCTTTTTTTACGAACATTGATCTTGAAGAGAGATCCCAGGAAAGTTTGGGGAGCTTTTAAAAATGCCTTCCTGACATGGTGCTTTTGATAGGAATGACCATCAGTGATGTGAAGGTTCAGTGACAGCCGCTCAGGTGGAAGGCATGTGTTGGTGGCATTCTAGCTGGTGCTGTGCCTGGGTTGCCTTCCCTTCCCAGCCTCTCATGCCCTCCCATTCACTGCCCTTTCCCTTCCCCCTTTCAGTGTGTGCATTATTTAACATGTATAATGCAAAAAAGATGTTATGGATGTCAGAACGGGAGGACTGTTGTAGGTGAAGCAAAGGCCTAGGCTGAGGCGAGACTACCAATTTAACAGACCTAATTCTCATCTAGAAGAGTACGTCTGTGCAATGCCTCTTGAAGTTAATGTGATGGCACTAGGAACTGAGTCTAGTGAGCTTAATTAAAGGGAATGGAAGCCAATTCGGATGTTGCCTCACAGCTGGAAACGAGGAGAGTTCTTTAGCTGCTCCATCAGAGCTTCCCCTTTGGATGGAAAAGAAGACCATACAAGTCCCAAAATATATTTCAAAATGCCTTTATTATACCAACCCAAAAGGTACAGAGAATTGCACAACAGGCTCAGTTGTGCCTTTTTGGCTTGTGCAGTAAAAGGTTTTATTCCTTCGGATGAGGCAGAAATAAGGAAATTTACCAATGCAAAGAAGACAAACAAAGAAACAGATTAGGGGCTGTTCAGATGGGGAGATATAGACTGGCTTGGTTGAGGCTTAAACGTTTCTTGTCTTCATTGGTGGAGATCTGTTTTATCGCTCACTTGAGCGTCCCATGAGGACGGTCCACAGAGGTCTTTGGATGGCCATTTCCTAGCGAGCCGCTTGATCTGGTTTATGTGTTGGAGTGAAGGTTGGGGAGATGGAAAGGAGGTACCATAGATGCCAACAGTTAATGGGTCTCTTCAAATATAATCCCTTCTCTGTCTAATGCAGTGCTGTGAAAGCAGAAGTGAGCAAAATTAAGTGGATCTGGGGATTCTCTGAGTTCAGACAGACTGTCAAAAATGCCATTTTTTTTAAAATAAGAAAGCAATAAGAAGTTCCCCTCTGTTGGAAGTTTACAGGCACAGTAATGCAAACCTTTTCTCAAGCTGTATGCAGAGGAGTAGGTTACTGTTGTTGTTTTTGTTGTTGCTGGTGTTGTTTGTTTGTTTGTGTGTGTGTGTGTGGGAGGGAGTTGAGAGCTTCCTGTGGCTTCAGGTGTGCTTTGCTTGTTCTCTGTTAGTGACTTGGTTTCCCTAATGGAGTTACTATAGCTGTTGTGTTTGGGTACAAATATGTGAGCTGTAACAACACAACACACACACATACACACATGTAAGCTGGGTTAATTGAAAACCATAGTCCTGAGTCCAGTTGGAAGTACTTACCAGAGCAGACTCATTGACTCATGGGATTTACTTAGCAGTGGATTTAATGGGTCTACTTTTTTGGGACTAGCATGTGCAAGAATGTCCCCAGAAGAAGGGAATGATAAACCATTTCTGAATACTCTGTGCCCAGAAAGGGTGGCCATAAATCAGAGTTCTTGATGTTGTGTTTGAGGAGGCTTGAAGTACGCAGACAGGTCAGCTGAGGGTGTGTCTGCATCCTGAGAGTTGCTCATTCTTACTGGGACAAACTGGATTTCAAAAAGGTAACATTTGCCCTCTCAACAACAAGACAGATGTGAATAATTTGTATATTTGCAGCAAAACACATCTGTATCAAGGTAAGAAGCAGGGGAAAGCTTAAGGATGAGCATCTGGCTGGTTCTTTTCAGAGTCTGGAAATCTTAGCCATGGCATTATCTTGTTAACATTGGTTCAAAAACTAGATAATGTTTACAAAGTTTGGATCAATGGGAGATTCTGGGCATTTTTTTAAGGCAGCCCCACACAAAGAACAGTATTGCAGCTTTGAGGAAATGTGACTAAATCATTTTGAAGCCTTATGCAGTCTCACTCCTGGATCCATCTCCTATTGCCTCTGTTTGCCTCTGCACCCCGTTGATTCCCAGGTTTTCCTATCCCTTCTTCATCCTGGGAACTGGTACTTCACCTTCCCTCCAACTACCTGCTTGTCCTTTGATTTCATGCCTTGCTTCACTGTGTTTAAGATTTGCAGCCATGTTCCCTGATGTGCTGCGGACACCCAATTCCACAGCACTCTGGGCTACTGGGACCTCAGACTCCACTTTGCATGCAAATCATGCATTTCCATTGCCAAAGGGAAGGAGGACAAGAGGACAAGAAAGAGGAGGCTTAATTCTTGCAGAAAATGTTTCTTTTCTGGATATGTGCTCCCTGGAAGGTTGTGGGCACCAGGAAGAGGCCAGGAAGAGGGAGGGCAAGGGTCACGAGCTGGCTTCTTGAGCAGACATCTAGGCGGGGCCAAAACTTTGTGAAATAGGTAACGGGCAAAAATTGTTAGTATTCTTTCAGTGTGACTTTAGGGAAAGAGGAAAGCTATTTCCAAGCATTGTGGAAGGGTTCAATGTGGGACATGCAGTAGTGCGTGTGGGTGGGTTTGTGTATTTTTGTGCCCAAGTGTTTGGTATTTGCTGATACATATCTGCACATTAGGGACAATTTTGCTCTGGTTGCATCTCCAAGAGGCTATAACTTGTCACGATGTTTTCTTACTAGGTTCTCCCTCACCCCCGCGTATCCTTGCTCTTGCTCTAGTTTATTTGTTTCTTTAATCCGAATCCTTCGAATTCTCGTCAGGAGTTCAGGGTGCTACGTAACTTCACACAGCAGGCTGCAGGGGGTTTCCTCAAGGCAAACCAGGTGGTTTAGGGAAATATGTCTGTGAAGATTCTCAGTCATCTAGGTGAGTTTATCTGGAAGTTGAGTCATGGCTACTGGACTTCTTTTTCTTGAGAGATAGAAACGTTTCACTGATCATCCAAACAGCTTCGTCAGTGTGTGAAGGTTTGTGACCATTTTTGGTTTGCTCATCTCCATTCTGCATTCATGTTGCCCTCCATCAATTGTTGCTCACATGTGGGCTGCACAGATGTGGCCCGCTTGTGGAATGAGCCTGCCACATGACACAAAGGGGAGTGCCAAATATTAAGGGGATATAGCTGTCTGGTTGTATTGTTGTATGATGTGTGAGCAGTAAGTCTGTTTCATTGTATGAAGAAAATATATCTTTGTAATAGGATGTTTGTGTGTGTGTGTGTGTGTGTGTGTGTGTGTGTGTGTGTGTGTGTGTGTGTGTGTGAGAGAGAGAGAGAGAGAGAGAGAGAGAGAGAGAGAGAGAGAGAGAGAGAGAGAGAGAAACTATCATTTTGAATTACAAGTCCATAAGAAAACATTTGTAATATATCTATATGTATAGTGAGGGATTTTAATATATGTATATGTCTAGTGAGGGATTTATACATTTTATTATATTTATATGTAATTTTATTAGGGCGATATATTTTATTATTCATGCTGTGCACTTAACATCAGCCTTCCGATAACTTCCTCCCTCTGGATGTTTTTATGTTATAACTCCTATCAATCTCAGCAAGTACAATTAGTTTATCAGAGAGGTTAAGAGTTGCAGTGAAAAACATCTGGAAGGGCCCGGTTTGGGGAGTATTGGTTTTAGGCAGAAAAGTGTGCAGAAGAGGCATTCCCAAGTTCAGGTTTGTCACTTGGTTTCCTATGGCTTGACTGCTCGGTATTTGGATCCTGTCATCTGACAATGGGAACTCAACTGGCTGAAAGGTATTGTGCTGTGTTAACATAAATGTATATACGAACTCTCTCTAGGGCATCGGGCCCATGGGAACTTTTTCACAAATGCAGGCCATTGCTGGTAGCTTTGGCTTGATGGGCTTGTGCAAATTAGCCCTGTGTTATGCAACAGTGCCGTAATATTACCTAGAAATCATATGTGAGAAACCAGCAGGACAAATATCATCCAAAGAAGGTCAGAACAAGAGGAGGTGAATGATAGACGTGGATGATAAATTCATTTTAATCAGGGTTTGATGCAAATTTACAAAAAAAGCACAATTTTCTTTATATTCAGGATGGAAAGAAGTTGAGGTTGTTGATTTTTATTTTTAAATGAACGTGGTGGTAGAACAGAAAACCAACAAATGTGCCTGTGCAAGCAGATGGCTTTGAGCACTTACATCTTAGAAGTCTAGGTTGGCAGGCCTGTGCATTAAACTGCATTAGCAATAGTGCTGCTAAATTAAGTACTGCCACCTCTCTCTCTCTCTCTCTCTCTCTCTCTCTCTCTCTCTCTCTTGGAAAGATGCTTTGTCTTGAAAGCATACATGGCAGGCAGTACAGGCAAGCTGTGTAAATGCTACATTTTTGGGACAACCACTCTCAAAAATTCTCTAGCCAGTATGAACATAAGCCATGCTATCTGGGAAATACTGCGAGTTCTGATCTAAAAAACCCTAAAACAAAGCAAAACAACAAAAACAAACAAACAATAGAAAAAAAGAGAAAAGAAAGAAAGCTCCTGAGTATATGAGTCTCTTGAAGGTGGCCAATGTGGATGGGGAGCAATTGCATTTTCTATTTGATGTTGAAGAATTTGAAGAATTTACCAAGGTTTGCAAATGCCATATTTGGGCAGAGGGGTTGTAAAGTTTTAAGAAATTCAGAAATGAGGGGGAAAAGCAGGCAATGTTCCTGTTCCTAGTTAGGGGAGGACCAGCTCTGAAACCAGCACAAACTCCAGAACCATGTCTCTGTGGCATGACATTTCTGTGCCTTACAAAGCCTTTCCTATGGGTGAGGTAGGTGTGCAAAAGCTGCATACCTTATTTAGTGTGTGTATGTGTGTTTTGTCGCTACAGTCATGACCAACTCTTTGTGACTCCACATCCATGGAGTTTTCTTGGCAGGAATACTGGAGTGGTTTTGCCAGTTCCTACTCCAGGCGCCTACAGCACCTGGTATTCCCTGGTGGTCTCCCATTCAAGTACTAACCAGGGCCAACCCTGCTTAGCTTCTGAAATCAGTCAAGATGGGGTGTGTTTAGGGCATCCTTATTTTATCTTCTGTCTAATCCTAATCTGGGTGTCTGGGGAGGCATGTATGACACTTCCATAGTCACTCTGGGGCATGAAGACTAGAGGGTCAATTCACTTGATGTATCTATCTAGAAGGAGGCTGTTCACAACAGATTCTGTGCAGCGCCCAGGATACTGGTGGTGGAGTGCGGAAGCAACTTTCCAAGGGGATCTGACAATATTTCTCGGAGGCAGGGATTACACAAAGCCAATGCTCTTGGAGTAAAACTCCCAGAATCCCTATACAAAAACATGACCAGTAGCTATTATGGCTAAGGGAGCTTTTAAAAAGCTACCACACTACATGCCTCTTGGAAGCATGATTAAATAGAACTGTAAAGTTAAGTCATGACATGGAGCAATGGAAAGGGGAAGCAATTTTGGCTTGTTTCCAACTGAGCGAAGTCAGTAAAAGTAGCAGTCCAGATTTATATTTTGGCCTATACCTCCCATCAGCACAGTGGTATTATTTCAGTGGTGAAGGATGGTTGTAGCCCCAAAAGATTGAGGGGGGGCACAAGAGTTGCATTCCTGGTTTATTCATTAATCAGGCCTGGGTTTCAATAAAAGATTGTTTACAATAAATGGATGTATTGGACGAGATGGGCCAACGGTCTGACTCAGTCTAAGGGAACTTCCAATGTTCCTAACTATCCTGCCAAGGGTAGACCCCGGAAAAATAGGAACACTTGGAGTTCCATTTCCACCATGCCCTCTGCCAGGTGTTGAGCTGTCAGGAAGGACTTGCTTCATTCTGGGCTTTGCTGTGGCTTCCACGGACCCGTCTGTCTCCTTCCCTCTTTATGTTCACTTGTCACTTTCCATGATTGCTGATATGCCCTGTTCGGTTGCACCCCATATTGCCTCTGGACTAAGCAGCTGTGCACCCCTCTCTTTCTGTCTGCCTTGCTTTCTCTCTCTCTCTGTCTGTCTCTCTCTCCCCCCCCCCCCCCGCAATTGTCTTACATGCACACACCCTCCAATGCACTCACTATTCATTTGTGGCATATCCTGTTGCCATTGGAAACCCTAAGAAAGAAATGCATATACCCTCCAACTCTCTGCCTTTTTCTTCTCCCCTCCCCAATGATTCTCTCCCCGCCCCGCAGAAGACGAAGAGCTCAGCAATGATTCTGTTGGTGTTCCGAACCACCAAAGCGCCGAGTCGACGAGGCACAGACCATTCCTAAATGTGATTAAACTCTCCTTTCTTCCAAAGCTCAGAGGGAAGACGGATTTACCTGACCTGGCTTCTTTGCAATTTGGCTTTCAAAGCACAGCGTTTGGAGGTAAGGGAGCTTCTATTGTCTGTTCCCCCCCTCCCCCCTTTCCTTTTTCCTGCACAGAGGTAAGTCTGAGGGAGAGGGCAATGATGGCCGGTGCCACGGAAAACCCATGATTTGCTCGACTCCGGTAGACGGCTGGCCAAGTGAATAGACTGCTTTATCCCAGCCTCCCTGAGCAGACCAATGTAAAACTGATGCTTCAAATTCAGTATATAGGAGGGAAGTGAATGCAGCTTTAGTGGGTAGCTTTCTCTTTCCCCATCTCCTTTCCCCCTCCCCACTTGCCTCTTTCTCTCTACCTCTCCTTCTCTCTACCGCTCCGTTCCTCAACCGGCAGTGCACACCTCTCTCCCTTTGTCGAAAAAGCAGCTTTGTTGGTGTTGGATAAGTGGGGAGATGACACACACCACCCTTTCACATTCCAGTCTCCTTTGCGTACCTGCTCTACTGGAGTGGTTTATTGGAGTTAGGGCAGGCCACCGGTGGTACCCATGACACACCATCTTCCTTGGTAGGCCTGGAGAGTGCAGGAGGTGCTATCTTGCCAGAGCATCTGTAGGTGTGACTTGTCATGAGTTGAAATGTATCCTTGAAGACATTGGATGCTGAGGATGCTCTTTCTCATATTCTAGCATCTTGGCATGAATTTGAGCTGAGTGAGGCATCTGGGTGGATGAGTCTCTGTTATCCAGTCATAGTTCTTCCCCCAAGCTCAGAAAGGGAAGACACAGTATGTTCAGAGAAGTTTGGAGCATCCTAAGTATTACTAGGGTAGTAATCAGGGTGAGCTCTATCTTCGGAGTATAGAATGGGGTTAGCAGCTGTTCGAGCAGGACTGTAGAACCTTCAGCTCCCCAGCTATCATTAAACCTCAGCTCCCAGAAATCCTAGCCAGCATCCCCAATGTTAGAGGAAGCTTCAGTGGCAAAGCACAGGTGGGCAAATGCAAGGGGACATTGGAAGGTCTAGGGAAACACAAAACATCAACTGCAAATATCAACAGATCAAGAGTGCATGAAGAGCACATAATGAAAGAGGAGATAATAGAAATGATGAAATTGCCAAACCATATTCATTGAGTGTGCAAAAATCTTACCTGCGTTTTATTACAACAATCAAATTCAACGTGTTTTACATGTATAAAATAAAAAATACATAACCCCAAATGCTGCTGAGCGATCTGCCCACCCCAAACAAAAGCCTAACACTGAAATGGACACATAGAATGTTAGAACAAAATGTTGCTAAATTCCTACCTATTATATATTTGGGTATTTTTATTTTTTAGATGTGGCTGGGGGAAGTGGGGGAGGAGGCGAAGTTCAACTTGGACTAATACAGTATAGAATACATCAAATGCGAGAATTAAAGAGCACCCATTAATCCTGGCTTTTACCAAGCTTCTTCAGATTCTGCTCTTAGATTAGCAAAACTGTTCATATGCTACAGAAATAATGAAAGCCATTCATTGCTCTGCTATTGGCGATTGAACAATATCACATGGCTATTCTGATCTTAGATGTTCCAATCAATGATATGTTGTATCCAAGGTTTGTGCTGAGAAGTTCTCTTTCCTGTAGTTTTACCCATTTATTTATTTTTTACTTTGAATAATAAGCTGTAGCAGTTTGTGTTTTTCAGTATATAGCCCAAGTACCTTAGCTTTTTGCATTTTACATATTCTATGATTTCTTGGTATTCACTGAAAATAGTAGAAATACATATTTCATTGGGGGGGGGAGGGTCAAAGTAATTGCTCCCTAAACCGTTTTTTATAATTAAAATATGCATGCAGTTAAACAGAACCACTTTTTAAAACTGGGTGCATTTTTTTGGAAACCAGTTGGCTGAATATTCTGTGTATGCTCAGTTATTAGGGTGTTTTTTTTTGCTTATTGATGGAGTATATTCTCATAGGTATAATTGTCTTCTTGACTGCGAGAAGCTGTTATTGCAGAAGGAAGCAGAATGGATTTTTAAATTGGATACAAGTTAGCAAAATTAAAGGGGATGAAGAAAAGGGGAAGGCAAAATATTGTAACATCTCAAAAACTAACAGGTTTATTTTGTTGTGAGCTTTTGTAACTCGCAATGTGCATCTTTTGTAACATCCCAGTGTACAGGGAGTTCAAACACAACTCCCTGCATTTATTCCCACAGGAGTGAGATGGATATCCAGGTGAAGACATAGACTATAGACAAAGTGGCAGTGGTTTGTTAGCACAAGGATGGGACTGTCAAGCTGTCAATTAGCAGATCCTAGACAGGGTGAAAAGATGTAGGCCAGCAAGACCTGGCTGATAAAAGAACACTGGGAGTAGTTTTCGGAACCAAGGTCAAAGCCTATCAAGAGGGACAACTATTTTATACCCACATGATATTACACCAAAGTAGGTTGTTCATATACGTAGAACACTACGAAGCCTTACTCTCTATTTAGGTCCTTAGAGAGTCACTGGAACTTGCTTATGCGACCAATTCTTGCTGTTTCCTTCTCAAATCTTCCACTGTAGTTCTGTTTTTCTGAAAATAGCCACTTTGAGATCTATAACTGGCTGCTGGGCGAGGCTGAAGAGTCCTGAAACTGGTTTCTCTGCTTTGCCATTCCTGGTGTCAGGTTTATGCCCATCCATTCGTCCACCCAGGGGTTGCTCTGTTTGTCCTGTGTAGTCAAGAGATGGGCATCACTGGGGAAAGATGGCATATTAAAGTGTGAGCAAGTAAACAAACCTGATGTCATGGCTGGCATTGTCAGGACCCATGACGGTGCCACCAGTGTAGATATGGAGACATATCCCCTTTGCTTTTGTCAACATGGTGAGACAGACTGACATGGCTACTAATGTAAACTGGGCACAGGACATCCCAAAGGGCTTGTTTACAATCTTGAACTGGTTTCTTTCCTTTTTTATGACTATCCGAAACCACATGTTTCTTAAGATAGCTCTTCTCCCTGCTCTCCCGCTTTTAAGATTCATAATTATATTGTGTATTTAATATTTATCATGAATATTTGCCAAGAATGTCCTCTTTTGCACAGTCACCAATAGAGGTGTGCCATCTCTCAGAAGTCCCACCCAACAAGAACAATGGCCAAGTATTCTGAGATTTGTACTGCAGTGTTTTGGGACTCCAGGATCACCACCTTGCTGGGATTTGCATAAGGTTTGCATAACTGGCCATGGCTAATTGCATCTCACTGACAAGAGAACAGGGAGTATCTAAGTGGCATACTTACTCACCTTGCCAATTAGCTGCAGTTAGTTGTGACCAGTTCTGCAAACTTTTATATTTACAGCTGTAGCCCAGGGTCAGAAATAACTATGCTGCTGCCAAAATCATTTGTGCTTTTTGGAGGACAGTTGAAAAGAACTCTTATGAGCAGGAGAGAAATTCCCCTACCAAGCTTGAATAGACTTCAAGTCATCCTTAACAGTCTCTATAGTAGTTGTTTTAAAGACAAGTAAATTGGCTCTGGAGTCAGATCTTGGGAGTTCAGTTCCTGACTATGGCCCCTTAGGAGAAGAGCTAGATGGTGTACCCTTGAGAAAAGATATATAGTCCCAGGGTCCCCCAAGAATGGAATGGTAACCCATTTCTGAGGATTGTATGTCTGGGAAAGGCTGAAAAGGATTGTCCTAAATCAGAAATGACTCGATGGCCCCCATTTTTTTTACTAGACAGATTCTTATTTAAACATGCAATAATACCAATCTTATGACTGTTTCCAAAGAAGGATTTGTATGAATTGTTTCCGAATGTAGATACTGTTTCTGAAGAGGTTTGCCCTGAAATAAATCAGCTAGTCTGCGAGGTGTGACAAGCCTTCCTGATGTTGTTACACAGGCTTCTGACTCTTGCCTTATAATTGGATTGCAGACAGAGATCTGTTGGATAGAAAAACAATATTTTGGGAGGTGCTCGAATAAACAGTGTAAGACCATGCTGAGCGAAATACTGTATTCCACCATATGAGCCTCTGTGGTCAGTGTTGTTGTGTGCCACCCTGACTTCCAGTTTTGGGGAGAAAGAAGGATATAAACCAGTGAACCAACCAACTAGATCGCATTTTAGCTTTCAGATGGTTATGTTCTGTAAAAATACTGGTAATTTGTTTAGCCATTTACTTGCCATGAATGTTTATTTGTTTATATTACAGATAGCTATATAAAGTTCTACATATCAATTAGCTGAACAACTCCCTTGACATGTGTTTTCTTTGCATCTGTAGCATGACCAGGAATAATTTTGTTTATTTAATGGCAGAGTATGATCTAAAGAAATATAATGAAATGAGAAATCGCTAGCTGCCCATAATTATTGTATTTGGCTTCATGCAGCAATGCTTTGCATCCATGCATCCTACTTTATCCATGACATTAAGGAGGGAACAGCTAACAATATATATGTTCCTAACTATTTTGGAGTTTAGAATGTTGCATTTCCCCTCCAATGTGGTAGGCATACATCTCAGCTGCTGGGTGTTAGTGGGAATTGTCCAGTAGTGTCTAGGCAGTGGATATTTGCAGTTTGTTTATCTAAAGACACCTATCATTTATTTTTTTCAACAACAAAGTCCCGGTGATTGTTGCCTATACAACAGAGTTCACTAATGGAGCATTACCCATATGCTTTTTTTTTTGCACCTTTAGAAAAGTGAAACAAAACAGGTGGAGCAGAAATGCTGTCATGTCATTGCCGTTATTATGGGAAAAATGAAGATGCTGAAAGGAAATGGTATCTGCTGGCATTATGGCAGGGGAGAAAGATGGAAATGAGTAATTATTTTTAGGCCTTCTAGCTCATTTTAGTGGAAACAATTTCCATATATAAGTTTTGGTCAGTCATTTGTGCCTCCACACGGGATCACATCAAATGTTTAGAAAGGTGGTGGTTTTTTTTAAAATTTGTTTTGCTTGAGGTCCAAAAGAGGTGATTCTAGAGACTATAGGTGGAAGGATAAATAATCAGAGTTGGTATAAGGCAGGTTCCTGAGTTGCTTCCTCTGAACATGGGTGGGAGCTATTTAGAATGGACGATGTGGTTGTGGGCCCAGTGAATTAGGGGAAAGCGGAGCTATTTTAGGGCAAAACGAAATAAGACAGCAGCTTCATAATTAGAAGGTGGTAGCACACTATACTTCTAGGCACACAGGTCCTTCTAAGTTCCATACCTGAGCACTGAGATTTGTAAATAAAGTCTGCCGTTACCCTCTGAGGATCATTATTTGTTTATTTATTGGATTTGTATACCACCCATCTAGCAGCGAGGCCACTCTGGGCAGTTAAACATAGTGCAGGCTATTGTACAACATGTGGAGGAGAAGAAAGCTCACTTGAGGGCATGGCGAACCATTGGCACTACAGATGTTTTGGACTATAACTCCCATAGCCCTTTATCAATGGCAGCCCAGGCGGGGGATTCTGGGAGTTGTAATCCAACACTGCCAAATGTTCATCATTTCTACTCTAGGATGAACAAAAGTTATGTTTTCCCCCTGCTTAATGGGGTTCTGCCAGAAATGATGTGCCGATTGTGTCATCCAGTTTTCTAAAGGCTAGTTCAGTTTATACATATATGTGTTATATTTGAGCACATGGTAAATTAGCCCTGTGACTGAAGTATGCTGAAAAAACTCCTGATTCTTGAATATATATTGGCATTTCACATTGCTATCGCAAAGGCTTTGAAGTGGTGCTGCTCTGTTTGGCCAAATGTCCATTGATTACCATTCTCAAAGTTCTCAAGCAGAGTTTTAGCCTCCTCTTTCCCCCTGAATTTTTGAAATCTTATGTAATTCCTGATTGGTCTGGGTTTGGGCCCAGTAGCTCATCCAAGAATCCTGTAACTGAGGCGGCAAAGACCATTTGTTGCACTTATGAAACGGATGAATTCAAAGTATATTGTACTGATCACATGATGCAAAGGCCTTTCATACCAGCTGGGGCTTTTTGACAGGTCAGGGTGTGTGTGTGTGTGTGGGGAGGGGTGCCCCCTCCAAACCCGACCTGTCAAAAAGCCCAAGCTGGTAGATGGGGATCACAAAGAAGAAGGAAGGAAGCAGCAGTAAAGTGAAGCCTCCTTCCTTCTCCCGTGCTCCCCCCTCCTCCCAGGGAGGTTTTCTGGACAGGACAGGAAGGGCTGTGGGCAGTGGTGGCTGGCACCACTGCCCATAACACTCCCTGTCCACAACACCCACGCCCTGGGAGGACGGGGTGGCAGAGGGAGAAAGGATCAGTCAGGAAGGGAATTTACTTCTGCCTGCTGCTCCTTTCCTCCTACCCCCCACCTCCCAGCTGGGATTGAGCTGTCAAAATCAACTGGGAGGCAGTTGGAAGGAGGCTTTTGAATCCCCCACAGCACCAGCTAGAGCATTGGTACTATGGAGGATTCATTTCGTTTCATTTTGTTTTCATAAGTAACAATTTTTTTTAAAAAATGTTACTTTCTATACAAAATGAAACGTAGGGGGGAAACAAACAGAACAAAGTGAAACACGATTTTTCCGTTTCGTGCCCATCTCTATTGGATACAGTGAGTGGCATTACCCCATTTTGAGCTCTGGTGTAGTTAACCTATAACTGGTATGTGACTGCTGGGTAGTTTCTCCCTTGGAAGGATGACTCTTTACAAGGGTCATACTTCTTTACAGGAAAAGGAAACAGGGATTTCCAACTCATAGCTGAAGGGAACATCGTGCTGACATAAAATACAAGTTGCCCCCTTCTCCACAACACTAATTCTGTGAGCTGCTGAAAGCCTTTTCATTTAGGGTTTTAGGAAGATTTCTTTTTTTGAACTGCATGTCCCAGAAAGACTTAGCATGGGCAGTGGCTATGTTGGCTGAAGGATTCTGGGAAATGTGGTCAAAAAGAGTATCTTTTCCAAGCTCTGGCTTGATTAAAACTTGCCGTCTCTTGGTTTCTAGGGGTGGGTGGGGAAAGGTAGATCAAAACTGACTAAATTTCTAGTAGATGGTCTTGCTGTCTAATTCACAACAGCTTAACAATAACAACCATCACAACCCGGATTTTCAGAATCATTTTGTGCCCATTTATATTTTTGTACATAGGTCCCTCTGGTGTTTGGTTCATGGAAAGGAGGAGATCACTGACTGAGCCAGTTTCACCAGCCTTGTGACTAAGTCCACAGATTAACAGCCTGCAGATTTTGTAATAGCATGAAAGAGACGTCCATGACAGACTGAATGCGCTCACTTTCATGGCACAGCATGCTGCATTTCTGTGCTTGGGTGCAGAACAGGGGGCATCTGATGTCTGCCCGCAGACTTAGGTGCACGAAGGGGAATGGACCCCATAAACTGGCCTGCTTGCCGTTCCCTGCAAGGCTGCCCTCGGTCTCATGTTTGCTGTAAATGACCTAGCTTACCCTTCCCAGCAGCTGGGTGGATTTGAACGGAAGTTCGCCATTGTTCAGCAGAATTGTCCCGTTAGCGTTTTTAATATAGTAATCATTGCTTGCAATAATTTTCTTCCTTTTAAGTCACTGTGACTAATACGTGCTTAAAAGACATCTTATGGGACTCACGGATGACAAATGAAGGCATTTTCAACAGTAGGAGGTTTCAGCAGTGCAACTCCAAACAGACTCTTGAAACCCTTTCACTCCTTGCAAAACAAGGTACATGCAACCCCATATCCAGGCATTTTGTCTGAGGATGATGGGATATGTAGCTCAACTCATATGGAGGGTACCAGGTTTGGGGAAGGTGGTGACAAGAGAAACCTCTTGCTGCTGCTTTTAGAGGATTTTTAGAACAGTAAGATAGATGTACAGGTAAAGAACATGGTGTGGCTGTTTTTGTTATGAGAGGAGCCACTTATGCTGTTCTTATTGTTTTTATCTATAAGGCTTCTCCCCTTCAGATAGGAAGGAAATTTCTGACTTGAGATGAATTACCAAGCCTACACTTGCTGAAGGTGTTTTCTATTGCAAAAGCTTTGACGTTTTGGTTAAATCCCACTACCTGCATAGCAGGAGTGCAGGGATTCACAGAAGAAAACAACTTAATGTTCCCCAAGGTAGTCTTATAAACTGGCACTTACAGTCACTCAAACATTTGTAAGAAGAATGAATAAAATGTTTTATTACTTACAATCGTGAACAGGTAAACAGCAAACTGAAAAACACAACTACTTTCTGCAACAGATTTCAGCAGACTCAAGAGAGGAAGAAAAGCACAGAGCGGAGAAGTGGGGCTTTGATTGAATTCAGAGGCAGGGAAGTGATAATTGGTTAGTGCTGGCTCAATTGACAGTTACCATAGATATTTGTTGCACTGAGCGTTATTTGCATACTGCAAGCTTCTTGTATTGTTCTTTCAATCCGGCTAGAAATATACCCTCAAATGGCCTAGATTGATATTGCACTATGGGGAAAAATCCCAAAAGACAAACCTGTACTTCCCTTGACACTTAGGACTGCTTACAAACAGCAAAAAAGCATTCAGGTTGTTTTGTTTTTCCTAAAATGTTTATTTTAAAGATGCACTTAGGACAGTGATGGTGAACTGTTTAGAGACTGAGTGCCCAAACTGCAATTTAGAACCCACTATTTTTTCACAAAGGGCCAATACAGCAATTTAACCTGAATACTGGGGGCTGTGAAAGGGCTCCAAGTGCCACCTTTGGCACCCGTGCCATAGGTTGGCCAACACTGGCTTAGGAATTGACTTTTGAAAATAATTAGTTACACCAAAAATGACTTTGCAGGTACAGAGTTGTTAGATTCTTCCCCCACACCCTGAATTATTAACATAGTTTTCCCTTAGTCACCTAAAAATGAATAGTTACTTCCAAATAGGTACTTTTTCAAAAAGAAGGCTGAAGGGGGATATGATAAATATTTGAAAGGATGTCATATTGAAGAGGGAACAGGTTTGTTTTCCATGGCATCAGAGACTAGGACTTGGGGCAGTGGTCTCAAACTACAGGAAAAGAAATTCAATTTAAACATTAGGAAGAACTTCATGACAGAGCTGTTCGGCAGTGGAATATGCTGCCACAAAGGGTGGTGGAGTCTCCTTCTTTGGAGGTTTTTAAGCAGAGGCTGGATGGCCACCTGTCGAAATATTGTGATGGGGTTCCTGCATGGCAGGGGGTTGGACTAGATGGCCTTTGAGGTCTCTTCCAACTCTATGATTCTATGATTCTATGAAATAATGAGACACAGAGAGAGATTGTGTCTGATCAAGTGCTTTTGGCCCAATAGCCTTGCCTAATAGCTCGTCTCTGAAGAGTGGGTGTAAGGTGCCTACCTAATAGCTTGTCTCTGAAGAGTGGGTGTAAGATGCCTAGGCTGCCCCTCAGCAGTGGCTACCACTGTACATCCTGTCCGTATTCCCAAACCTGATTGAAACCAAAGACTTAACTGCTGTCACATTCTGCCGCACCTTCAGTCCTCGAGCCCATTCCACAGCTTGCTTTCCTAGACCTGGAAGCTAGCTTCTTACCTAGGCAAGGATAAGAAGCGGAGTGAAAAGACAGGGAAGGAAACAGAGCCTCCGCAGTTTCTGAAAATGGAGCATCAGTCTTTGGTTGGCAGCTAGGAGGCCCTCATCGGGATTCTTCCAAAGAACCTAAAGGGGTTGTGTGGCTTGTGCTAAACCTCCCTCCGAGGCAGAGGCTTCTGATCGAGCTGACTGTTCAGGCCATTTGAGTGGGCCAAGGCCAGGATTGCTTCAGCAGCGGAACCGTGTCATCCACCTTCATCCTGTTTTAGGCTCTGTTCTCTGTTGGCTGCAAGGTGGAAGTTCACACCTTTGAGCTCTTTATGTTGCAATTCCTCCCTCTCTTCGCGCCAAGGTGAGCGTTTCAGGAGCTAGAATCTTGACAGCGGGCATGCAAAAGCATTTAATCTCCCTGCCTGTGGAGTTCGGTGTTCACCTTTCACCAAAGCCAGGTTGCTATTGCGGGCCATTGTCTGGCGTACAATGTGCAGCAACTGTTCCTCGCTGAAGGGATTTTTCTTCGAATTAGGAGTTGCGGCTTGGCTCGAGTCACTGCTCTTTTGTACTTCAAAAAGACATTTTGCCTCCCTGTTGCTAGTAAATGAGCCTTGAGTCACTCGTTCACTCGGCTTCCCCTGTTTATAACTGCATTCCTCTCGCCTAGTTCTACCCTTCACTTCATTTATTAGTCATAGCCACACTTACCATTCTTCCACTCACTCGGCTCCCTCTCCTCCTTCCTGCTATTCTCATTTTTCAGTGTTTATATAATGCAGACTACGTTGGGCAGGTTTTTCTTCTATCTAGCAGACCTCTTTCCACTTCCTCCATCTTTCTTATGCTGGAAGAAAGGCAGAAAATTCTAGTAAGATTGTTGGCATTGCATAAAGGAAAGGCGAGGTGTGTATTCAGCCCCAAGATTCCATTTCAGAAAAAGTTCCCAGGAGATACAATGCAGTGGCAGCGGGGTGGTGGTGGTGACATCCCAAAAGAAAGATAGGACCAAAAAAATTAGCATTTTTTTCTGCTCATCTCTGCATTGCCAATGGATAAGTCTTAATAGTAATTAAAAATTGTGTGCCATAAAGTCAACCCTTGAGTTATGATGATTCCACCCCCACCCCACCCCCAGGTTTTCTAGGTAGAGTCCAGTAGTGGGAAATATGGGTAAACTGGTAAAATCAAAAGTAGTAGTTTGGGATCTTGGTTTGTGGACATATATTTACCTTTTATTACTATCAAGGAAGTTTATCTTTTTAAGTAATTAAAAGCTACCACTCTTGCATCTCTAACTTCTGTATAACGCTGGATGTTTCTTCTGCGTCTTAAAATATATTCAAAACCATCAAAGATAAGGGGAACCTGACAATAGCTGTAGATAGGCAGAGCTACAATAAATCATATAGGTAGGCGAATGAATTATCGGATTTAGTAAAGGTCTCTGATTAGTTGCAAGTCAGTACATTTAGACTGTGAAGGCGAATATTTTAAAAAACAAAGAAGGAGATAACTACAGCAACAATGGAAGAGCAGATGAACACTGATGACTTAAATAGAAGGTTTCTAGTTGGTGATTTAAATCGAGATTTCAATTACAGTCATGTGTTCCAAAACTGCTGCTATTGTGACTAAGTGTTTCGTGTAAAGCAGAGCTTTAATACCTTTGCTATATATTTTTAAAAAATGGTAAATCAGATTGAAAGACTTCAGTCTGGGGAATCACGTCCTCTGGAATTTTCCAGGTAAATCAGCAATGCTGGTGTTCCCATATGCATGGAAAGAGAGTACACTCTAGGGCAGTGGTGGCTAACCTTCCAGATGTTTTGGACCACAACTCCCAGAATCCCGAGGCTAGATTGCCAATGACAAAGGACTGTGGGAGTTGTGGTCCAAAACATCTGGAGTGCCGAAAGTTCGCCACCACTGCTCTAGGGTGTGTGTCTAAATACAAAGGAGATTAGCCTTACTAGTCAGGGGTCTAGCAACACCTTCAAGATTAGCATGTGTCATTTGGGATAACCATTTGTGGATTGCACCCCACTTAGTCAGACACAGCTGAAGAATTAGGCTGCAGTCCACAAAAGCTTACCTCCCATAAAACGGATTAATCTTTAAGGTACTTTAATGCTCTTTTATCTCTCGATGTTCTAATCTGGAAAAATAAAAGAACATTGATGTCAACACATATTGTATAAAATGTCATGGGTGTAAAATACAGAAGTTAATGTTAAGTATTGGGCTGTTTTGGTGGTGGTGGTGGTGGTGGTGGTGGTGGTGGTGTGTGTGTGTGTGTGTGTGTGTGTGTGTGCGCGCGCGTGCACGCGCACGCGCACGCGCGTTTGCGTGCGTACGTGCTGTCCTTAGGTTCCATGATCATGATGCATCTCTCTTCATGCATTCTTCTCTGAATCAAGTTATAAGCAAAATGGCAACCTTTCCCTTGTATTCACTAACAGGGATTTGGGATGATGCTGAGGGCAAAGGTGGGGGAACCCATGAGAGGAGCTGTTGATAGCCTTGTCTTCTGAGTTTTTAATATTCTCCTTTTAAAGGGTATCTAAGTTGGCAGCCATCATTACATTTTGCGCTAATGAATCCCATCCTTTAACTGCAAAGGGTGTGAAGTCGCCTTTCTTGTGGTCTCATTTGAATCTCTCTCAATGCTCAGTTTCATTCGACACCCATGTGTCAAAGTATTAGGAGAGATGTCTATTTGCTTTTCCCATGCCATGCATGACTCTGTGTACCTCAGGCAAGTTATCTGACACCTATTCTTAATATTTTCTGTCTGTATTCATTCTTGTATAATAAAAGTAAAAGGTTACTTAATTAAGGATATGATCCCACCCCACATCAATAACTGTTTATGAGAAATCTCTGACTGACCCAAACCTTACATACCTAAAGATGCCCCACTTTGTTTGTTGGGTCTGACACCCAAGTTGGTACATAAAGTTGCAGCCAAAATTTTGACATTAAGGCAAAAATGCATGCATTGCCCATTCCTCTTTCTTCTAAATATGAGATTTGTGATTATTTCATGGATGGCTGTTTTCTTCTTGATTACAGGTTATTCCGTTGCTCAAATCATAGCCTCTGTTGTCTTTATGAAAAAGAATAAATAGAATACAAAAGGAGCAGGTGCATTTGCTACTCAGAGTGCACCAGCCTTGCCAGAGATTTATGGGGGAAAGGCGGGCAGGGGGAGAATATAGAAGGTTGACAGAAACCAACAATTGTGATAAACTGGAAATGCAAGTGTACAAAGGCACAGGGCGCATTTATCATATTGGAGCATTGCATAAAAGAGCTGGCTAGCTAATTAATTGCTGCATAATCATGGCTACTAATAGTAGTGGGAGCCTGCTGTGACAAATTAGGGAGGCACCTCAAAGAGAAAGTTGTTCATATATGCCCAGGACAAGACACTGTAATTGTGACAGTGTCAGGGAGGTGTCCTGAGTATCATCTAGACAGGCTGTTTTTCACAAAATCATGCAAAAATCTTGGGTGGTTATTTTTAGTTTGCTTGTTTCTTGTTTTGTTAATGCTGCTGCTGCTGAGAGAAAGACCTCATTTTAAATACCCTTGTGCAGGAACAAATAATAATAATAATAATAATAATAATAATAATAATAATAATAATAATAATAATAATAATAATAATAATAATAATAATAATAATAATAAAATAATAAATCTTAAGGTATCCATTTCATGAGGAAAATAAATTGTGAGTGTTCATTACATATTTATTAGCTTACCACATATTTAATATGATATCTGAGCAACCCCTGAACTGTTGTATGAAAGCTTATTGTATGGAAATCCTTTGTTTGCATGTTCCTTAATACCTTGCTAACAGTCTTGCAAGGATCCCATCCCCCGCAGAGACAAAGGAGCTGGAATAACCAAGCAAATCCAAATGGCAGATCATCAGGAATACCCACATAAGGCATCCCTGAGCTTTTCCAATGCAGGTTGAGATATAAACAATATACATGTGTCCTGTCGCCCCCCCCCCCACCGCCGCCAGGAAAGAAACTGGCTTGGTTTCCTTTTTAATTGTTCCAAACACCAGCAGGGGCTAAGCAGAGCTGTAGGGGGTGAACCACCCAACCTCTGGGAAGCCAGGGCAGGGAAGTGAAGGAAAAGAAAACCCTGCTGGTCTGAAGAATTGTATCAGGAAATGATGCAGTGTTGACCCTGGGTTGTAATGAAAGATAATAACTATTTTCTTCTCATTTACTCAGGGGGTCCCTCTGCCTAGCCCTTTTTCTCTCACGAAAGGCCAGCCGAGTACTGAGACCACTTAAAGTTTTCTGTGTTTGCTTTTCTGCCAAGGGCAGAGAAAATTCTGGGCCCTAACTTGCGTGGTTGATTTAAGACAGCTGAATATCTTAGCAGATAACAATGGGCATCTTCTGCAATTTCTTACATCTTGTTCCCTTCTACTCCTCCATGCCCCCCTCCCACGTAGAGCCTCATTTACTGTCTCCTTCTACTGCCTTCTCTCCCCCCCCCCCCACGCATACCTCCTTCAAAAAAGAAAAAAAATCCCTTTGTGTCTCTGTACATTTTATTCCCTTTCCCCTTCTGCCCACACAAAAGGCTCCTCCTTATCTTCCTCCTGGAAAGAAAGAGGCATTTCTTCACCCAGCCTCGAGGGCTATGGATACCCCATTTCTGGTGATTTGTCCCAGAGCTTGGAGAACTACTTTGAGCAATTAAGTTATTTTATTGTTTGTTGCATAGAAAAGTAAATTGTTGGCGTTCATGTGTAGGATTCCTCCCCCCCCCTTTTAAATGCTGCATTACTTATGACCCTTATTTCCTGGAGTAGCTAGGGCATTGTGCTGCTTTAGTCAATTCTGAACAACCGAGCCTGTAGCTGGCAAGGTTCCGCTCTCCTCTAAATGGTGCTGCAGCCTGTGTTTTAAGTCAAAGTGTACAGGAGAGAAAAAATTACCCACCTGAAACAGCTAACCCTCCCCTGCCCTACTTCCATGCCAAATAACTTTCGGGTATGTTGCAAAATTAAGTGAGCAAGTCAATAACTCAAATACCATTGCCTTATTCATTATTCCCCAAAGTAACTAGGCCCAAATTGTTTTGGTCCCTTTTGAATGTTTCTGCAGTGGACTCTCATATAACAAATGGTTTGTATAACATAAAATCTGTACAACATAAAAAAATTCTGAGATAGGGGAAATTTGCTTAATAGAATCACCTATGGGGTGAATCTGTACAACATAAAAATGGTCGTGATTAGGGACTACTCTGTTTTCAATGCATTCCTATGGGAAATTTGTATAAAGGAAAATTTGCTTAACAGAATTTCATTTGGAACGAATTAATTCCTTTATACAAGGTGCCATTGTAATGCGTTCTTTCCTTGTTCCTTTCGCACAAGCATGCAGAAACACTTGTTGACCTCACCACAACCCAAGTCCATCTGCTAAGCACCGACAAATCTGCATTGTCTATTTGTGTTCTCATGAAGTTCTGAATCTTGCATACTTTTATTTTCTGCATTTTTACCTCACTCTTCTTTCAAAGTATTGAGGTAATTTTAATGATTATTACGGCAAGATTCTGAAATGGCCACTGGCTGAGGGAGAGCCTGGAAATTATTCTGTAAAGCTTTGCAAAGTCATGCATCAGGTTATCTTGTTGTATTCTTAAAGAAACAGGGAACAGGTACTTACTTAAAAGCAATCCCTTGAGCTTTGTGGCTGAGTATGAATTTGAATGTAATGCAACTTGCTTCAGATCCTTGATCCCACTGGATTTCAATGATGGGTCAAAATGTAAAGTTAAGTTTACATTAACACAAATGATGCAAATATCATATTTGTTTCTTTGTTTGTTTGAAAGACTGTTTGCTAAAGAAGGAAAAGAGAAATGGAGAGACAATCAAGCAAAAGGGGTAACATGGCATGGAGTGATGAAGAGAAAGGAAGGAGAAGCAAGCCAGGGCAAAAAGAAGGCATGAAGGAGGACAAAGCAAAACGAGGTGTGTGTGTGTGTGTGTGTGTATGTGGAGCGGGGAAGCGAAGGGATTGTTTGCAGGTTGAGGTTATTGGTAAATCCAAGTCTTACCAGGCTGTTCTGGCTGAAGGCACGTGGTCCTAAGGGTATTGTTCGCCCATAACACAGACCTGCCCTTGTCACAACAGCCATTACTGAGGCAGGGTGAGAGCTGGATTCCAACAGCAGAGTCCGGATGTACATTAGATAAGCTCTGACAAAGACAGACTGTGACTTAGCTTCCCTACCAAAGATGGGAGGTAATGACTTGTAAAGTGTGTGCCTGTAGCAAGCCAATCTTTCCTTTCTTTTTCAGATAGATAGAGCACAATGGAGCTACATTCTTTTTAAAAAATGTATTCAGTAATAATGAGGTTATTTTGTAGTGAGTAATGCATTTTACTTGTTTCATGAAAGCAAAGTGTTCTGCTTATATACTGCCCCATACCACTGGGGCAGTATATAAGCGGTCTCTGGGCAGTTTACAGTTTAATTACAATATGCAGGCTACACATTGAAACATTGAAGCTAATTTAAATGTTTGTAGAGGCATCAGAAGAATTTCTCAAGTTTTCTGCCACTCTTTTTGGTCCTTGCTTTTTGAAGCATGCATTTCCCAGCGAGCAGGATAGCTCAGTGGTGGTGAACCTTCAGCACTCCAGATGTTTTGGACCACAACCCCCAGAATTCTGAGCTTAGATTGCCAATGACAAAGGACTGTGGGAGTTGTGGTTCAAAACATATGGCATGCTGAAGGTTCACCACCACTGGTATAGCTGTTCTCAGGGCTAGGTAGGATTGGAAACATGCAATAAACATGTGATGTAGCTTAAGGTTGGATACCATGTTTTTCAGGACCAGCCTTCCCCCAAACTTCTGCTTTCCAGATGATTTGGATTTCAAATCCCACCACCCCCAGGTAGATTTTTACAGTGGAAGAAGCAACATAAGTTCTCCAAAGACATAAGTTCAACCAAAATATTATTGTATATGCCATTTTCTCTTTCAATTTGTGCTTTGTAACATGAATGGAAGCTTGATCGTAACCATTTCCCCGTGCTGTGTTCATATAAGTAGATCATATTTTCAGATTCTTTACAGTTGGCAAAACATATTGAGCCTTTTTGCTAACATTCCCATCACTGTTCACCTGTATTCACCCATGTTACTACCCACCCACCCCCATCATTGCAGAAATAAATCTTTCCAGTGTGAACAGTGCTCATTTACTGCCTACGGATGAAGGAGCAGCAGCTTCTGTGGTTTGTGAGCGGTTTTGAATTACATGGGCTGCCACGTACATCTGGGCTCTGTGTACTTGGCAACTTAAAATGAACAAAATTGAAATTCCATGGTGGGAGAAGCTGGATCTCGTTACCTCTATGCACGCTGCAAATGTGCCCAAATCTGTTTAGTTTGACTTCATCGTTATCGAAAAGGAAGGCCTGAGACACTTTACGCTACAGGTGTGTAACCCCTGTGGCTCTCCGGATGTCTTTGGCTTACAGCTTTTGTCAGCTGTTACTAGATGAGGTAATGGTGAGGGATCATGGGCTTTGTAGTCAACAAACATGTGAGAAGCCACAGGTCCTTAACTCAGCTTTTCCGTAGGTCACTGAAGATTCATTAGAAGGTTGTTAAAAGGCGTCTTCCCTAGCCACCTTATCTTCATAGCCACAGGGCCAGAATGTTCTTTTTTTTTTTTAAGCCGATGGGAAGGAAAGAAAGCTGAAACTCGGAGAAAACTGTGGACCTCCTTATCTCTGCGTGGGTTTTAGTTCTGTGCATTTGCTGCATTTGCTTTTACAAAACGCCAGAATACAGAAGAGTCTTTATTTTAAGATGGGCCCCGTCTTCTAGCTTGAGGTGGGAGCTTCCTAATTAGCTGTCCTCACGTTGGTGGGTGAGATAGTGGCATTGCCCTCTGGCATGTCAAAGGAGGTGAATGGCAGGAGGACGACAATGGCGGAGAGTAAAGGCCGTTACAATGCCACCCTGCCAGAGCCGAGCCCGTTGTTCTCTCTCAAGACCCTGTTTGTTTGCAAACAGAAAGGGAGTTTGTTTGCTCTCCATGCTGGGAACAGAGTGAGGATTCAGTGTGAAGAAATGGGTGGGGTTATAAACAGTCTCCAAACAAAGCACGGCATGCCAGGGACAGCTTGGTACTGATCCCACCCCACCTCTGTGCCTGTTGGGGCAGACCCTCTGGCACTTGTAGCAAGAAGAAACAAGCCAGAAGAACCATTTTGTTCCGGCAAAGACGGCTGCAGGACAAAAGAGGACAATCAAGGGACATAATAATAATGCCCTCCCACCCCCGCCACCTCCGGTTCCCAACTCAGAAAGAGTGATATGACAGAAGACATAAAGATGAGAGACAGAAAAGATACTTGGCAAAGCCAAGGGGAGTGAGACGCCCCCGCCTGAGAGCGATGGCAGGCAAAAGGGACAGCAGGCTATTTTGAGGAGAACCAGAAGGAGAGGAGAGAAAACTAGAATAGACGGATGGGGGGAAAGGGGGAAGGGGAAGGTGTCAGGAGAAGCTGGCTGAAGGGTGGGGGGAAATTAAGTTCGGGTAAAATGGGTGAGAGGTGGGATGATGAGTAGAGAAAAAGTGAGCAGTGACCTGTTTCCATCCAGGTAATTCAGTGAAATAGGAAAGACTGTAGGGACCTTGCGTCAGGATAAGTGCTCCTTCACTGACATGCCTCTGCAAAGTGCTTGGTGCATTGATGGTGGCAGCAACAAACCCAAGGGGAACAAATGATAGTAATATTACAAGCGATACTACAAGTGAGAATTCCAGGCAAAAATCAAAGAAACAAAACAAAACAAGAAAAACGACAAAAGACAAAAAATGTGGCACCTTAAATACAGTAATACCTCGGATAACGAATGCCCCTGATAACGAATTTTTCGGATAACGAATCACAATTTCCAGGTATAGGGCTGCCTCGGATAATGAATTTTCCCTATGGGCTGTCTCGGATAATGAATTTCCAGCAGCATCAGCAAAAAGTAAAAAAGAGTTATCTTGGGCTGCATCATATCTGTACCTTTAAAGTGCCCTTTATAAAGAGTTTTGAGCAAAAAACCAGGTGTCTGTGTCATTTTCCTAGGCTCCGGAATGAATTAATTGGTTTCCCATTCATTCCTATGGAAACTGCGTTTCGGATAACAATTTTTTTCGGATAATGAATTGCCTCAGAGAATGAATTAAATTCGTTATCCAAGGTACCACTGTAATAACTTTCATATCTTAATGGAACATTTCGTGGAAATGCCCTCTTCTTCAGACATGTAGCAGCAGAAGTGAGAAGGAATTCTTGGAATTGTGGTAGATCATAAGCTAAATATGAGCCAACAGTGTGATGTGGTAACAAAAAAGGCAAATGCTATTTCAGGCTGCATTAACAGAAGCAGAATTTCCAAATCCCGTGAGGTGCTCGCTCCCTTCTATTTAGCACTGGTTAGGCCTTGAGTATTGTGTCCAGTTCTGGACATTGCACTTCAAGAAAGATGCTGACAAGTTGGAACAAGTTCAGAGGAGGGTGCTAAGGATGATCGGGGGCTGGAAACCAAGCCCTCTCAGGAAAGACCGAAAGAACTGCAGATGTTTGGCCCAGAGAAAAGAAGTCTGAGGGGTGATATGACAGCGCTTTTCAAAGATTTTCAGGGTTGTGTCATACAGAGGAGGGGCAGGATCTGTTCTTGATCATTCCAGAGTGCAGGATGTGCAGCAATGGGCTCCAGTTATGGGAACCCAGCTTTCAGCTGAATATTGGGAAAAACTTCCTAATTGTTTGAGCAGTACGGCAATCAAACCAACTGCCTCAAGAGGTGGTGCATGCTGCAACACTGGAGGCATTCAAGAGAAATAAGACAACCACCTGGCAGATGTCCTTTGATTTATATTCCTGGATCGAGCAGGGGATTGGACTTGATGGTTTTATAGGCCCCTTCGATAGTCACTGTTCTCTGATATTACTCCTAGTTGGTATTTTTGCTGTTGGTATTGTAGTTATAACAAGCAGATACCTACTTTTTAAAAATAGTAATGAGCCCTTGTTACCATCAGGCAGAAAATATCGTAGTATAGCCTGCCGCACCAACAGACTGAAGAACAGTTTTTATCCATGGGCTGTCAGACTGCTGAATGGGAAATAATCCCAGGACAAGTATAGAAGAACTGACCTGTGGGCTGGTGCATTCTGTGTCAGGTACACAGGGTGCAATAAGACTGAGTGGTTGCCAGTGGGATGGGGGTGGGGGTGGGCAAGGGAGACTCAGCCAATTTCATTGTGCACATGTTGTACATTGACAATAAAGGTATTATTATTATCATTGCCTTTTCCTCAAATCCAGTACTCTGAGGTGCCCAGGTTTCAAGAGGAGCTTGGGTAGACCAGAAAGACAAACATGTGCATTTAATGTACCACCGTTTTTTACCACACTGTTTAGAAGCACCATTTGTTGGGACCATGACTTTTTTCCTAGTGGTAGCCCAAATATATGATATGCCCAATTCATTTGTAGTTCATTTCCCCAATCTGTATGGTTCAATCCAGTTTATGAAAACTTCCCAGGTACTGGCTTCAATAAAGCTGTCCTTTCCTCTTATGCCTTTGAACCACATTCCTCCATCACCATATCCCAGAGATGATGGGATATAATGATCGAAGACATCTGTAGCATTACAAGTTTCCTAACACAAGTATACATAACTTTTACAAGTTTCATTGGGCAGTCTATTTGTTAAAGGAAAAAAAGTTTTCTAGCTGCTGAACCCATGATGGCCCCTCACCCAGAATGAGAAGAAAAAGCAGATAGAAGCAAGGATTTGGAAACGGATGAGATTTTATTTATTTATTTTTAGTTCTATTTGCACCCAACCTTTCCTCCACGAATTCAAGGCAGCCTGTGTGACCTTTCTCCTCACAAGAACCCTGTAAGGTAGGTCAGGCTCATGAAGTATGATTGGGCTGCAGGTAGCTTCATGGCCAAGTCAGGATTTGAACTTAAGTGTCCTGAATCCTAGCCCAAGACTTGAACTACACTCGCCGTATAAAGAAGGACGCAAAGTTTGGAAAATACATTTGTTTGGATTTGCTTGACAACCAGCCCCTTTCATTTAGAGCTGTTATATATATATATAAAGTAACTCTTCCAAGCTCTATGTTGATGGAGACAAAGGTTTCTCCCTCCCCCAACGACACTGCAACCAAAGATTGAGAATTGATGGATGGTGTGAACTCTGGAACATTCTGTGAGATGAAATGTAGGAGGAGTACATCGGGTGTAAGAAGGGGGTAAGAAATTCGTCTTTTGTAAATTTCCTTAAATTAACTTGTTAATTTAAAACCAACCAACACATTCTGTTTTATTAAACAAAACTTCCTTTGTAAGCTCTGAAAGCCTCCCTGCCCCTTAACACTGGATCAAGCTGCCTTCTTCCTTGCCTCCCACACTGCTTCCTCAGTCTAAGACATTTTAAAAAAGCAGTTTGGGATATAATAATCTATACATGTATCAGTGCTAGGCAAAAGAAATGTCCCAATGTCCCTGGAGATGGTTTTGAAACTGTTCTCCGTGTGGTTGCTCATGTATGTCCCCAGGGGCTGGATTGGCCTGGAGAATTAAGATACGGGGCCAGGCCCATCCATGAAGACAGCTGCTGTTTCTCCAAAGTCTTTCCTGTGCGCAGCTGTGAGTGTTGCTCCTGTGATCCCCGCAACTACGGCTGAGAAGCTTTGGCTGTGGATCAATAGATGTCCTGTGTCACTGCATGTCACATCATCTCTGCAGATGGCCCAGGACGCTTTGCGTAGAGGAAGATTTTGGCACGGTGAATTGGCTGTGAATCTCTCAATTGCCATCCTACAATCAATGGAACAAAAGCTGGGGACGGATGATTAGGGCTGTTGTGTTACTATCGGGAGCTGATGGTGATACGAACTAAAGGCATTTGCCGCTCATGCGCAGACCCACTCATCAGAGCTCACTGCTCTCTCTTGTCAAATAGGTTTTGTTGGTTTTTGAAGTGCTTTGGAAGAATCCTCCCAAGTCTTGTTTGATCAGAGATGACCATGGAACCAAAGCATCTGGGCATCAAGGCTGCTATTCCAGGTTAGAAACACAAGTGAGGATTTCATTCCCTAGTATTATTATAGGTATCGCCATAAAAAGCGGGAAGGTAAACAGTGTTCCGTGCAGCCATGCCAGCCACATGGCCATGGAAGTGCATAGCGCCGGCTTTTTGGGTTGAATGCGGAGGTGAGCACCACACCTAGAGTTGGACATGACTAGCACGCATGTGCGGGGGCAGGGGACCTGTACCTTTTTATTATTCTATGCCAATGTTCTCCTCAAATGTAGGCTTCGAAATGTAGGTGTTGCTTTGTTTTTGTTTTTAAGGTAAAGACTCCTCATAATCTGAGGCCCTGATCTGTGGCTTATATATAAATCCTACCCTTCCTTCTGTGCTCCTACTTCCAACTCCCCGAGGGGGGGGGGAAATTCTCCCATGGGCTTTGTTTTGAGAATGAAGTCTGTAGTCCAGAAAAGTAACTTTTTCTGAACTCTCATTTAGAGGCATTGGGAACGTGTACAATGGAACCTAGTGATTGCTGGGAACGTCTGGCTTGCACTGTCTCCTTCCTGGAGACTGTCAAGTCTTAGGTGGCCATGGATTTTTCACAGTAATCCTACCCAGATGGTGCCAGCCTTTCTGCCTCTGCGAACACACAGGGCTGTATTAATATGTAATAGCCTAAACTGGATGGATGATAATAATGATAATTGATGATAAGACAGAGAGCCAAGCCTCTAAAATCCTAGTCTCATTATAGCCTTACAGAAGGACAATCATGAACTAGGACTATCAAGGTGGAGGCTGCTTTGTGTGTGTGTATGTGTGTGTGTGTGTATGAGGAGGACCTAGATGAATCTCTTTCTAGTATGCATATGTGAATATATTTGCAAATATAAGCCCTGCTAATGTACCACTGCTGGTGGCTAGTGACAGCTGCAATGTATATCTATTTAAATATTTGCATCCTGGCAAATCTCCACTGGTGTCTGTGAAGATTCTCAGTCATCCAAGTGAGGTTATCTGGAAGTTGAGTCATGGGAACAGGGCTTCTTTTCTTTTGAGATCAAAATGTTTCGCTTCTCCTCCAAGCACGAAGCTGCCTGGACTAGTAGCAAAACATTTCAGTCTCACAAGAAAAGTAGTCCAGTTGTCATAACTTAACTTCCAGTAGCCATGACTCAACTCCCAGTTACAATACTGGTGGTTAATACTTTCATTCATTCAGTCATTCATTCCAAATATTGTACACCATTTTAAGGACCTTTCACCCACCTCAAGCAGGTACAAGAAAGTGCAGCTGGGTCGCGCTTAGGTGGGCGGGGTCGCACTTAATTGTCTGCAAAGTCTGGAGCTGGTGGGAAAACACTTGTAAGGTCCGGACCTTGCAGCCATTTCCTGCGGAGCTTAGGGGTTGTGTATAAAGGCCCCTTGAGGTGGGTGAAAATCCCCAGGTCCGGATTTAATCTGGTCAGTGCAGGGCTCTCCTGGCTTCTGCTTGTGTTTTTTTTTTGCCTCCTGCCCCTTTAAGAGAAGAGGTGGGAGGGGAAAAAGCAAGCAGAAGAGAAACGGAAGAGAAACAGAGCTCCGGGAGGCTCCTCCAGGTGAGCTGCATTTCCCCCCCTCTTTCTCTGGTGGGGAGGAAGGAAGAGCAACGAACCCCTAAGATCTTTGGTCCGAATTTAAGGGACCAGCGGATCTTAGGGGTCGTGTGAAAAGGCCCATAGATGATATAATATCCATTTTTAGAAGACAGGAAATGTGGGGTATTGTGCTTCTGTACCCACATTACCAAAGAGAGAGAGAGAGAGAGAGAGAGAGAGAGAGAGAGAGAGAGAGAGAGAGAGAGAGAGAGAGAGAGAGAGAGAGAGAGAGAGAGAGAGAGAAGAGAAACCAAACAAAAACAACAAACCCACAAATCAGTATTGCTGCATAATATCGTGCCTGCATTGCTAGCAGGAAAAGCTTAGCAAAGGGCAGCAGTCAAGATGGTTTACAGGATATCCTCTTCTGCTCACGTCACTACCATTCACACTTGTTGAAAAACAGCCTGGACAATTGCTTTGTGTTTGAGTGA
The DNA here is from genome assembly GCA_037367245.1 of Phrynocephalus guinanensis. NCBI lineage: Eukaryota > Metazoa > Chordata > Lepidosauria > Squamata > Agamidae > Phrynocephalus > Phrynocephalus guinanensis. Next base: position 74,629,560 of record CM074740.1, read on the forward strand.
GAAGTGGTGAACTGATGACAAAAGCAGCCCGCTTTTGGGATTTCTCCCCACCCACATGTGGTGTCACTTTGTGAATGACAGTGATGCTTGGGTGACTCCTGTTTAGGGTTCCATGATTCCCCATACTGTTTCACATATACATGAAAAAAACTGAAAGAGGCTGTCCTGGATTTTGTGGTCTGGTGCCACCAGCTTTTTAAGATCTTCCAAGAGGCCCTTCTCTCAGTCTTTTTTCATCAGTTCATCGCTTCTCACTCCAACACATGGGATGGGCATAGGGTGTTTTTGCAACATTTGATTTACTTACAAATATAGTGTATAAAGGAAGGGAAATATCTACACATCCCCAAAAAGCATTTCCAATGTCCCATTCCAGATCTTCAGGGTGGCATTCTGAGTGTGCTGTGTAGGGGCCTTCAACTCATAGCTCAGCACCCTCTTTTATTCTTTGTGCATGTATGGATTTTTAAAAACCTGAAATACCTCTCATACCCCTGATTTCTGTATATCTGCCAGCACTTGTCATCCTGGTCCAGTGACAAGCAATCTCTCTAGCTAATTGCCCTTATTAGTACAGTATAAGCAGATAAATAAATAGTGCAGATAGCTAGCTAGAAAAAATATTTCTGTGTGTCTGTGTGGCTGTATGTCTGTCTGTCTAGACTTCACATATACCCCTTTAATAAAATCTCTTGCTAAAAGAACTGTCAGCAGTGGATGACTTAGATTCCCATTGCTAATCGCCCACATTCAAGAAAATGATTGTGGTTCCAGTTGCTCCTAGTTCACATAAATGAAAAATAATGGATGGGCAAGGAGCAGGCTTCCAAATACTGGGCTGCAGCTCCTATCTGCCTTAGCTAGCATAATCATTAGCAAGGGAGGCTGGAAGTTGTAGTCCACCATTATCTGGAGGGCCAACAGATCCATCCCTGATCTGTTACATTACAACATAACAGCCTTGCTGAAACAGGCCACAGCCCATCCATTCCAAGATTCTGACTCACACGTTGGCTCACCATTTGCTTCAGAGTATTTCCAAGCAGATGTCTTCACCTGCTTATGATTCCCTGCAGATTGCGTTGGGATATATTCTGCCAATCTCTCCAACCTGGAGGTTGTCCTTAGGCATCCCTAATGATAGCCATTGATACCCTTGTTCTCCATGAACTTGTCTAATCCTTTCTTAAAGCTGTCATGGCTGACAGCTGTCACCACTTTTTTTGGCAGGGTGCTCCATACACCAGTAATCCTCTTGGTGGAAAAGTACTTTCTCTTATTTGTTTGAGATCCAGGACCCAAAAGTTTCATGGTGTGCCCTCTAGTTCCAGTATTGTGTGATAAGGAAAACAGTTTTTCCTTATCCACTTTGTCCACACCATAAATGATTTTATAAACTTCAATCAGGTCACCTCTTAGATGCCGTTGTTAAGAGTGAAGAGGCCCAGCCATTGCAGCCTTAGATGGTAAGGAAGGTGTTCGAATCTCCTAACCATTGTGGTTGCCCTCCTCTGCACTTTTGCCATTTCCATAATATCCTTCTAGAGGTATGGTGACCAAAACTGTACACAATACTCCAGATGGGGCCTCATCATAGATTTATAAAGAGGCAAAATGACACTTGCTGACATATTTTCTATACCCTTCTTAATGATCCCTAGCATTGGGTGTTTTTTTTTTCATTGTTGTGGCACACTGGGTTTTGCCCCAGTGTGCATCACTCTGCACTTACTAATGTTGAAGCTCATTTGCCACTGGTTTGCCCACTCGCCCACTGTCAAGAGATCCTTCTGGATCTCCTCATGATCTCTCTCAGTTTTTACTACCCTTTATAATTTAGTGTCATTGGCATATCTGGCTACATTGCTATTTACTCCAACTTCTAGATGATTTATGAAGAGATTGAAAAGCAGGAGTGTCAGTACTGAACCTTGGGGGACCCCACTCTTTACTTCCCTCCACTTGGAGAAGTGTCCATTTAGTGCTACCCTCTGTTTCCTGTCCCTTATCCAGTTGCTGATCCAGCACAACACCTGTCCCTTTATTCAATGACTGGCAAGTTTATTCAAGAGCCTTTGGTGCGGGACCTTGTCAAAAGACTTCTGAAAATCAAGATAAACAATGTCAACTGGATCTCCCTTATCCACATGCTTGTTGACACTCTCAAAAAATCCAACAGATTAGTTAGGCATGATTTGCCCTTGCAAAAGCCATGTTGGCTGTCCATCAGCAGCGCCTTCTCTTCTATGTGCCTATTAATTTTATCTTTTAGAATGGTTTCCATCACTTTACTTGGGACACATGTCAAACTGACTGGTCGGTAATTATCTGGATCACTTCTGGATCCTTTTTTGATGCTAGAAGAATCAGCATATGCTGAGGGTTGCTTGCAAGTTATCTTTTTTTGGTTTGCAATTTCTGGTGTTCTTAAGTTATCCTGGTCCACAGCCATATTGGCTGAGGGATTGTGGTCACTGTAGTCCACAAAAGGTACTTTTCTAAACAGCTAGTCTGCTGGACACTACAAGCAAACCTTCTTCCCAGTATAGTATCCTTATGTAATCAAGGAACACCTACCTGCAAGAGAGAGAGAGAGAGAGAGAGAGAGAGAGAGAGAGAGAGAGAGAGAGAGAGAGAGAGAGAGAGAGAGAGAGTAGATAGAGAAGAGAGAAGGAGAAACGTAACTGAGGGGAACAATAATGGGGACCCCATCTAACAACTAAGTGAGGATCAAAGATATCCAGTGGACACATAATAATCCCTGATAGTTCTGGAAGAGGAAAATGGAAAACTGGGATGGTTTGGTCGCGGGGAGGGGAAAGCATAGCTCACTGGGATCATGGACAGATCCTACCTGAGATGAGAAGTGAAGCTTTTTTGAACTATTTCTCACAGAATACCCATCCTGGTAGGAGTCTTTTGGGAGCAAAAATTAGTCTTGCCCTCTCTGGGCACCAGTGCAAATCTACTTAAGGGGTAACAGTACCTCTCAACACCAACCTCACAAAACGCCACCTGTATCAGCAGCCTCTTGTTGCATTTTCCAAGCTTGCTGTGGGAGTTGAGAATCCCAGGTTCTAATCCCTCTTCAGATGTGAAATATATTCTGTCTCTCTCTCTTCCCCCCCTCCTCTGAAACTCGTCCCCAGGGTATTCATCATGAGGTAATATTTTTTTTAAAAAAATCTGTATTCCTTGGGAGAAGGGTGAGATGCAAATATGTGAAATAAATCTGGCAATCATAAAGTAAAGCTTGCTGTGAAAATACTAACATAAAATGAGTTGTAGAAATGCAGCCTGTGGTACACAGACGGGACAGAGCATCAGTTCTGCCATTAGGCGGAGGGAGGCAACTGCTTCAGATAATTGGTTTTGTAGATCATAAAAAGCCAGGTAAGTGTTATTTAATGTAATATCTGTATATTTTTGATGACCGAGGGGGGAAGATGAGTTTATGGGATTTTCAGTTGCCAGAATGACTTACTAGGCTTGTGTTACTATGTTGTACTTTGATTTTAGAGTAATTGTGCCATTTGTTTCTATGTCTCACATAATGAAATGTCTTTGGGCAGCTTGGAGAGGCAGAGAAAATGGCTTCATAAAGCAAGTAAGGATAGGAGAGTGAAATGTCAGGTGTCAGCAGAAGGCACAAAAAAGGACTAAGAATTTCAGTATGATGTTAGTGTAGTTTTTACTTAGGAGAAGCAACTCTTGGTGAATTATGTGCCAGCTTGTTTATATGACAGTTGACGAGTTGGATCTACGACTCCAAATTGATAGTTACATTATGCGTCGGCTCTCAGTTAATGAAGTTACTTTGTTGTTATTTTAAAAATATACTTGTCACCTTGATAACAGAGATTCAGCTTTACAGTTTTCAGGGAAGACTTTACAGGGGAAAGCGACTTTACTTAAGCCTTTGAAGATGGCGAGGCAGCAGCATGATGGAGAGAGGAGGTGTCCCAGGCATCAGAAATGCTGTGCTGAAAAGGCAGAGAAGAAATGGATGCTTAAAACTTAACAATGAGGTCACTTTAAAAAAATTAAAATTAAAACTAAGCACCATTATACAATAATATAAAATAGAAAGGCCCTCTGTCAGAACAATTTAAAATTTAGCAGACATGATGCTAACAGATGAAGAGAGAGATGGAAAATTAGCAAAAATTCAGGTACATTGAAGTTACATAATGACCAAGTGGGGCGGCAGCTGATGGAATAGCCAACATGCTTTTAAAATTTCCAACCATGTAAAGCTGTATTAAAATAAGATTTAGGTTTCTGGGTGCTTTTTTTAAATGGGGAAGGGTTGTCTTGATTTCTGAATTTCTAGAGCCAGTTATGTAGGGAGGTTTTTGTTTCAACCCAGATTTTGTGAGGTGATCTTTCTTTACTTCTTTTTTGCTGCAGGGCCATTAGTGAGAGTGAAGCAAGCACCTCGGGTAATAAATGTTAGCTGCTCACCCATGCCTCCTGTCTCCTTGGCTGGTTTTCTCTCTTGAGGTCAGGGTTGTGTGTGCCACATGCTCTTGTCCAGCAAGACCTAAATTAGTTTACTTCCTTCAGGTGTGTCCAAGGATCCTATGCTGCCTTGAACTGTCAAAGATTCAGTTTGTTAGATCAGTAGGCTTCTGTACGGAGGATGTTGGGTGTCACCATGTTGTTGCTTTTGCCCGAGGCAGTATTATGTCTTGCGTTTTACCTGAGATATGATTGAGACATACAAAATAATGCAGGGCATGAGTAAAGTGGATAGATGGATGCTCTTCTCCCTCTCACAAAATACCAGAACTAGGGGACATCCACTCAAATTGAGGGCTGGGAGAGTGAGAACAGACAAAAGAAAATAATTTTTTCACCCAGCATGTTGTAAGTCTGTGGAACTCCCTGCCACAAGATGTAATGATGGCATCTGGCCTGGATGCCTTCAAAAGAGGATTGGACAGATTCCTGGAGGAAAAGTCCGTCACAGGTTACAAATGGAGATGTGTAATCTCCAGGCTTAAAACCGGGGTACTTCAAGGGCCAGATGCAGGGGAATGGTACCAGGAGACAGATATCTAGTATAGATGGGCTTTTGGCCTGATCCAGCATGGCTCTTCTTATGTTCTTATGGGATACTTTTTTGGGCGGGGGTGCTTATTTTTCAACATGTTTTATACCTGGATTGTTTTGCTTGTGTTTGCAGGTATGATCCAATCTCTGGCAAAGACCTTGAGAAAGCTAGGCTTTTTTTTTTTTGACATACCAGCAGCCAGTGTGTTGTCCCAAAGAGTAACTTCTAAAAGCTCTGCTTCAAGTGCTGTGGGATGCCATAAGCTGCTGTAGGAGCCCCATGGATAATTGCTAAAACAGAGATGAGTGTTTGACTAATGGGGCAACTTCCCTCCTGTTCCTAAGTGCTTGCTTCCCCTTTACCTCTGTGGAAGCTGAAAGGCAATCAGTGGCATTAATGGCTCGGTATTGTTCACCCCCAAAGCTCTCATTTATTTCTTTTCATTCTCACCCTGGTCTCTCTTCTCCTCCTGAGTCCACATGGCCTGCCGTATTCAGGACAGTAAAAGATAAATAAGTATTCTAGCCCCCCTTCCTTAGGGATATTGGGGTCAAGTAATTACTCCCAAGTACTACAGGTGAAACTTGAACCTGGTCCAAATCTTACTTTGCTCATTCCAGTCATGATGTGACTTCCTGCTGTCGCTGAATGCGAGTGGCATGGTAAGCTTATGATGCATTATGTTGAATTGTAGTGCACAGTTTGTGGATTTTAAAGCCTGGGAACAAATCATTCCTTCAGGATGTTGGGAGGGGTGACGGAGGAACCACTACAGATCGGGGAATGTTTTATTTATTTTTTAATGGAAAGCTTTAAAAGGGGGTTTAAGTATAGTTCATGTTTATGAGGGGCCTGTGATGTAAACATTGTTGCTCTGGGAGCATAAATTAACTGCTTTTTGTGAAAAGAGGAAACATTTTAAACAGTTTTTCAATGGAGAAAGCTCATCATGGGGATTTTTAGAGGTCTACAGCATTGCCCCTGATGTTGGATGGGAACTATGGAAGGCAAAAGGAAAAGGGGATGGCAGAGAAAGAGATGGTTGGATGGTGTCATCGATGCAACCAATATGGATTGGACCAAACTCCGGGAGGCAGTGGAAGACAGGAAGGCCTGGCGAGCTCTGGTCCATGGGGTCATGAAGAGTTGGACACGAAGGACTGAACAACAACAAAAGCATTGCCCCTGGGGTGATGCTTTGCTTACCCCTGCTGCATTACAATAGCAATGACACAGTTAAATAATAATTTCTGGTGGTGGTGGTGGTGGTGGGTGTGTGTGTGTGTGTGTGTGTGTGTGTGTGTGTGTGTGTGTGTGAGTGAGAGAGAGAGAGAGAGAGAGAGAGAGAGAGAGAGAGAGAGAGAGAGAGAGAGAGAGAGAGAGAGAGAGAGAGAGAGAGAGATCTGGTAAAGTAAATGGGATCTAGCTTTGAATATATGCTTTGAATATATGCTAAAGGCTTTCTGCCTCTGACAGAGGATTCTGGCAGTTGTTGTCTTTAAAAAAATCCCTGTTGGGTAAGTTATTTTTGAGAAGTACTCAAGTAAAGGTATAGTAAAAGAAGTAACTTTTCCAATACATGCTTATTGCTGTAGCTTCTTCTGGTAACCAGAACAGGCTTTCCTCTGAATTTCCCCCCGGGAGGATATTGTGTATAAGATTCAGATTTGGTCAATATTCCCCCCCCCAAGTAAAATGAAACTTAAAATTGTGTGTGTTCCTTTGTGCAGATGTAGGCTTGTAATGCTTAGTGACTACAAACAGTGCCTTACTTCCCCTTTCCACATGCAGTGGGTCTGCAATTCCCACCAGCCCTCATTGGCACTAACCATATGGCTGTTTAGGTTGTTGGGCTGAAACTCCTAGAATTCCCTAACCCAATAGCACGAGGAGACACAACTCTTTTAATGATGGGGAACACCGGGACTTTTCACCTCTTAACACCTGAAGAACCTCACGTTGCCCATCCTGTGTGAGAAGGGCATTTGAGTGAAGACAACTGAACCCTTCCACTTCTATGTCGTACTTGGGAAATGTGTCAGGATGGCAGGTGTGTGTGTGTGTGTGTGTGTGGGTAAGATAGCAAAGGGGTCTGCTCTCCCTATCTCTGCAATATTTTTCATTTGAAAAGGAGGAGCCTGCATTCTGATTTTTACAAGGGAAATACATATAGTATGTTTATTTGTGGTCTGCCATTGTCATGCCTCCCCCATCCAATTTTGCAGATGGAAAGACTGAGAACAAATAGTGGTGAATTGCCCCTTGGGCTGCTCATCATGGTGCCAATATATATATATATATTCTTTTCATTGTAAAGCACTGTGAAAAGAGAATGAGTTAAAAGGCACAACTACAATCATAAAAGCATTATAAGTGAATAGAAATCTAGGTCAAGCTATAATGCCAGTTTGTTCCAGCCGTGCCCAATTAGCAAGGCATGAGAGACAAATGAAGACCTTGGGCTAGATCTGTAGTCTTCCTCAGAGTAGACCCTGTAAAATTGGGTCTCCTCTAAGTAGGGCTAACTTTGAACCTAGCCCACCTGGTTTTGGGTCCTAGCATCTGATACCTATTTTTAGATATTAAAATTCATAACCATTGATGGAGTATTTATTTTATTTTATTTTATTTTATTTTATTTTATTTTATTTTATTTTAGAGTATTTTTACCCTGCCTTTCTCCTTGGAAAAAGAACCCAAGGCGGCTTATAGAATGAGGGACAATATACAGTCCAGTACAATTAAGACATGTTCAAGTATTGAGAACAAGGAATTCAGGGACATCTTACAGCATTAATAGACAACATTACATTAAAGCTACAAGCCATTGTGGAAGGAAGCGATTTTGGGAGTTTTCCACTAATTGGAGAAAAGCCATCATATTGCCTATTCTGTTTTGGTGCAACATGCATGTTCCTGCCATGCTTCTCCTCCTGCATTCCCACTCTCTATCTTGGAAACTGCAAATACTAAGAAAGTACAGGCTTTGCAGTAGAAGCTGGGGCGGAGGCCAAAATGTAAGCACTGTTAAGTTCTGTGAAGGCCTTTTGAGTTTAGTTCAGATGCAGGAGGTTTTTAAGTGCATAAAATATCACTCCCCCTCTCAGGTTTAGTCAGTGAATGGCCAAAAGAAAGAAAAGAGAAAGAAAGATAGAAAAAAAAATGGAGGAGCACATTCCCAGCTGGTGCAAGTCGGTACTAATTTTATACCCGCTGAGGTTTAAGGCCTTCAAATTCAATTAAAATGATTATTGAAAATAAATTGGATTTTGCATGTGAATTTTCTACCCTGCAGGAACTACCACCTGAGCTGGAAAGCAGGATAAAAAGGTTATTTGTTAACTTTTAAAAAACAACTTTGGAAGTCTCTCCGAGGAAAATCAGCTTGCACTCTGTGTCTGTTGAAAACTCACTGGACAAAAAGTGGCATCCCAAGTGTTATTATTTCACATGCCAGAGAAAACCTGGAAGATAAAAGAGAGAAAGATCTTGGAGTGGCAGACTAAAATGGGAGAAAAGGGAACTGTTGGAATACAAGGTCCTCCACACAAAGAATGGGCAATGGGGGTTCAGAGCCAATTGAATCCGACCTTCTGTAATGTAGCACAATTTTTTTTGAGTGCTGATGTTGAATATGACAGTCCTTGGGATAACAGTGGCTAGTGGTTTGACTGGGGAGGATGCCTCGTCCCCTGGTTCGGTGGAAACTCTGACAGGGAAACCCATGAAGGGGGTGGGGGCTTCATTTAGAGATGGGCCCAAACTGAACAAATTACAAACTGTTTTTTTTTAATTGACATGGTTTCTGGTTTATGGACACCAACAAACCATGAACCACCATGAAGTGCCCTTGTGCCAGTTTGTGCCCATTTCAAAACAGCTGAGATAAAATTCATATGCATGATGGACACACACATGAGTGGATTGAACATAAGTCAAGGTTTCTTGAGTCTATCAAATGTAATACTCCTATATTGCCACCAGATTTTTTTTATGGAAGTTTATCTCCCACCAAAAGACTCTAAGGTAAAAACTGTCTATCTAAACTTTCCCATTCTCTCACCCTGTCCCACCTTCCCCACTCTCTTCCACCCCCCCAACCCTGATCTGATCTGGTGTCTGTTTTTTGTCTCTTGAGAATTTTTTAACCACAGAGCCATAAAACAACACCATAAAACAACAAACCCAACTTCCACTACAAGACCCTAGCCAAAACTGCCTGCAACTCCCTTTCTTCCCAGCATCTTTAAAAACTAATCAACCCCTCCTTTCCTCTTCCCCCTCTCCTATCTACCCTCACCCAGCTCTGTCTCTATAGAAATTTTTACAACAGGACTTGCATGCAAATGCACCTACATACAACAGCCAATGAATATTTGGTATGAAACATATATTCAATTACATATTATATTGCACACCTCATTCTGCTGCTATATGTCTGAAGAAGTGGACGTGTCCACAAAGTGTTACATTAAAATATGAAAGATAGTCTTTAAGGTGCCACGTGTTTTTTGTATTTTTTTTTCTTTGATTTCTGCCGGGGGGGAAGAAATCATTTATTAATAGGCACATGCAGAAATTTTACCAGTGTCTCAACTTGGTGAGAGAGCCCGTCAAAGATTCTCAAGCTGGGCATGAGAGCTCATTTCTAGCATGAGTGAGACACTTGGGACTTTTAGTGCTTGTTTTTTTAATGCAGATTTGTGTTAAATTTCTCCACTGTTTTTTTCTTTTTTCCAAAGCCAGTTACAGATACAGCAACATGCACAAAAAACATGAGCTTGTTAATTGTTATAGCTACATGCTATTGAGTTACCCCCCCCCCCAATTGATGGCAACCTGATGAATGAGTGACCTCCAAAATGTCTTGTTCTCATAAGTGCTGCTCAGCTCTTGTAAACTCAAGCAGGTGGCTTCTTTTAGGGAGTCAGTTCATTTTATATTTGATTTTCCTTTTTTCACCTGCTATCTTCCACCTTTCATAGCATTATTGTCCTTTCCAGGGACTCTTGTTTTCTCACCATCTGCCCAATGTAGAACAGCCCCAGCATCAAGATTTTTGCCTCCAGAGATAGTTGAGGCTTGATTTGATCTGGTACCCACTTGTTTGTTTTTTTGGAAGTCCAGGATACCCACAAAACTCTTCTTCGGCACCCTGTTTCAAATGAGCCACTATTTTTTTCCTGACAGCTTTCCATCCACACTGTTCAGCTTTCACATGCATACATGGTGATCAGAAACATGAGAATGTGGATGATCTCAGTCTTTTTCTCCAGGGAAACTTCCAGCAAAAATAAAAGCAAAAGCAAAACAAAAGATACAAAACATGTGGCACCTTAAAAACTAACTTTCATATTTTAATGTAATGTTTCATGGACACTTGGTGACCTTATTAATTACAAAGACTATTTTTTAATTGGCCACTGTGTAGCTATGCCAGATGGAGTTATTTCTGTCCTGGTATTTGACAGTGTTAGCTGGCAGCTCAATGCAGTGAATGTTGTTTTTAAGAAATATTGATAGCAGTGACACCTAGACCAATTTATACTTACAGCAAGAAAGACCTGAGGAAGATTTGGAAAAACCCATATGAATCCTTTGGATATTTGTATTACATCAACTCAGTGGCAAACCTTTTTCTGTAACGGGCAATATCTGCTCAGCCTTTGCAAGTGGCAAAATTCACCTTTCAGATGGTGTTTTAGGGAAGAAGCTAATGCAGATTTTATAGTAATGATATATTGTATTCTTGAAGGCTTTCACGGCCAGGCTCTGATAGCTGTTGTGAGTTTTTCGGGCTGTTTGGCCATGTTCTGGAAGTTTTTCTTCCTGACGTTTTGCCAGACTCTGTGACTGGCATCTTCAGAGGGCAAGGAGCTCAGGGAACTAGGAGTTTCTCTCTGTGCTCAGGGTTATAGAGTGAGTGAGACTGGGGTTCTTAAAGTTGTGGGAAAGAGGAAGCTTGTTCTATGTAGGACAATAGGTGTTAGTCATTGTATTGTGATGGAGGGATTAAGAAGTTTCAAGGCAATCAGGGGTAGCAAAATGATCCTAATTTGTAGTTAATTGGTGTCGTTAGTTCTTCTGTTGTGTGAACTGATCACCTTTGCTTGTGGCTGGATGGGAATTATTGAGCTTTGACCTTTTTGCACTCTGCAGGTTTTAGTACTGGAAGCCAGGCTTTGTTGATTTTTAGACTTTCTTCTTTTTTGCTGAAACTGTGCTTATGTTTGTGGATTTTAGTGGCTTCCCTGTGTAGTCTGACATAGTGATTGGTAGTGTTCTCCAGTACCTCTATGTCCTATGTCCAGTTTGTTTCAGGGTGTGTTCAGCCACTGCTGATTTTTCAGGTTGTTTTATCTGCTAAAACAAGCTTCCTCTTTCCCACAACTTTAAAACCACCCAGTCTCACTCGCTATAACTCAGAGCACAGAGAGAAACTCTCATTGTTCCTTGAGCTCCTTGCCTTCTGAAAATGCCAGCCACAGAGTCTGGCGAAATGTCAGGAAGAAAAACTTCCAGAACACAGCCAATCAGCCGGAAAAACTCACAACAGTTATAGTGATATATTGCCTGCACTACTACACAGCATGATGCAATTTCAAAAATTCTAAAGTTGTAAATGCTTTACATGACACGTTTCATATTATTCACCTATCCATCTGCCAACACAATTACATATTGTCTAGTCATACTGATTTATGATGACCCTCTATAGGCTTTCCTAAGTATAGTATATTCAGAAGTTATTTACCATTGGCTTCTGCTGGGAGCTCCCTGAGACTGTACCATTTACCCACGGCTTATACAGGCTGGCTCTTCTCCCAAGAAACAACATGGGGAATGAAGTTCCCAACTGCAGGTTCTGAAGCCAGATGCCTAATCCACTTAGCTCTTCAGCCATTATTATTATCAGTATTATTATCAGTAATTTTGTAATGTATCACATTGATCTGTTTTTCAATGGTCTGTGAGGAGAAGTAATAAAATTCTACCTAGATATTCCCAAAGATATGAACAACCCATCGGTTTATTCTGTTTTTCAGTTGTGCATGAAACAAGGCAGCAGTTTTTCCATTGTTGTTGTTGTTGTTGTTGTTGTTGTTGTTGTTGTTGTTGTTGTTGTTGTTGTTGTTGTTGTTGTTGTTCAGTCATTCATTCGTGTCCGACTCTTCGTGACCCCATGGACCAGAGCATGCCAGGGCCCCCTGTCTTCCACTGCCTCCCGGAATTTGGTTCAATCCATGTTGGTTGAATCGATAACACCATCCAACCATCTCATTCTCTGCTGCCCCCTTTTCCTTTTGCCTTCAATTTTTCCCAACATCAGGGACTTTTCCAATGACTCCTCTCTCCCTCATGAGGTGGCCAAACAGTTACTGGAGTTTTAAATGTGGTACATAGATAGAAATGTGGAAAAACCACTCTTTCAAGTGCGTATAACCCTTCTGAGGTCTCTGCAATATCCCCATTTCATCACAAGAGGATTTTTGTTTGGCAAGGGCAAAATAGGTCACAATTTACATTTGTGAGCAATTAGCAATTAGCTATTTGTAACTAGTTACTGCTAAGCCTCTGCCACTGAAACAATTGAGCTGAAGCCGCCCTTTGTTTTGTGCAGTTCTTTGCTCCCTGCCTTTAATCAGAAAGAACAAAGCAGAATGCTCTATTTATTAATCTCTGCTGCCATCTTTACTTTGGAACTTTGAAATGAATATTATAATTGGAAAAACTATGTATTGTTACACAAACACCGGAACCCTGGCAAAATAACAGTCATCACGCACTTAAAACAACATAAAGGCGGTTGTACTGCAATTGTTCCTTAAAACGCCATAGACAAAACTCGGCTCCAGCAAAGGTTAGCTATGGTGAAGCCATTGGAAATCAATGGAACTTAATGAGTCGTGACTGAGTCTCATTCTATTATTTTCAGTGCAACTTAGACACAATTAACTTTTGCTGGCTATTGCCCGAGGCTTAAAGGTCAGTTGTCCTACAACATTTTCACTGCAGGTTTTCTTCAGCATTTAGCTTTTGACAAAGTCACTAAGGAACTTTCAACACAATTTTCTTGGGTTCCCCCCTCCAAGAGATGTTCAGTCTTATACTATGTTGTGGCAGAAAAGACAAGCTGCTTTCCTCCAAAAGTTGTTCTGCAGATTGCAAATTTTCTTGAGCTATATTGTTTTGTTCCTGGTACAATTTATCACTATTGGTGGCTCACTGCTGGCAGAGGGGAAGTGGAAACAGTGATGATAAGAGTATTGTGGGCCTCTCATAATGAGTACAAAACTTGGAAAGTTACATTATTGGAGCAGGCTTGTTTTTTCCAGAAGTCGGGCAATTTCCAGACTCCTCTACCCATGAAGAATCACTTCCCGGGGATTTTGAGGTTTATATTCTGGAAAAACAACTTTCCCATGAGTTAGTCTGGCACATGTGCCACAAGAAGACAGAACAGCAGAATTCCAGAAAACAAATGTTTGGCATCCTAGATGTCTTTGCCAGGCTTTTCAGCATCACACGTATGCACTGAAATCAGCTCTGTGTTTGTTAAATTGCATATACATCACCCTTTGTGGTCCTGAAAATATCAGGGAAACACATCCTCCCTGGTCAGAAACTGTAAAATTATTCTGACCCTGGTGGGAAGGCAAGCTGTTTTTTTGGGGTGGTGGTGGTGGTGGTGGTGTTCCTGATGACAGTTTCCATATTGGGGGAAAACAGTTTTTCTGTGCAAATTGTGCTACTAAAGAAATGATGATAGCTAGAGTCAGGAAGGAAGGAAGGAAGGAAAAAAAGTTGTGTACATTTTAAAAAAAATATTCTTACCACTAGGAACCAGCTCCCTTGGAGCAGCAATCTGCCTTAGTCATTTCTCTTTGCATTTAAAGGGGTGGCACACCAGTTTCTTGCCTACAATCTGGGCATCTCTGTTAAGGTGGTCATTCAGAGCTGCCCAATATCCAGTGCTGTAGACTTCTGTTACATGTAGGGGCTCGTGGGTCACATCCGGTTCTGGAGTCCTGGCCTCTTCCTCTCTCAAGGGACACTATAATGCTGGCCACAGAGTTAGCAGCGGGGGAGGATTTTAGTACTGCAGGTAATAATAACCTCACACCAATCCTGAATCTCTAAAATCTCCTTTTGCTCATGCATCTTTAAGGGGAAATCTTTGAGAAAGCAAAATACCTAGTGACAGCCTTGTAGCCCTTCTTTTTAATAATGACAGTTGGCAGAATAAGTAATGAAGCATGAGGTTAAGGATTTAGAAAGGTATTTATTTCGTGTTATGAGCCTCGTGGCGCAGTGGTTAAATGCCTGTACTGCAGGTAAAACTGTGCTCACGACCTGGGTTCAATCCCCGGTAGCAGGCTCAAGGTTCACTCAGCCTTCCATCCTTCCGAGGTCGGTAAAATGAGTACTCAGCTAGCTGGGGGGGGGCAATGTGTAGCCTGCACACTGTAATCAAAATTGTAAACCGCCCAGAGACTACTTGTAGTGGTATGGGGCGGTATATAAGCAGAACACTTTGGTTTTTACTTTTGCTTATGACAAAAGCTTGCTGAATCTCCCAGGAATGCTGTCTGGGAAATTCTGGGGTTATAGTCCAAAAATAACTTTTTGCAAACCCTGAGGAGGAGGGTCAGGGGAAATAATAAATCTGTATATCCTCACTGACATCACTGATTTCAAGGGATGGCTCTCAGGTTGACTGATGTTCAGCAGAACTGTCCCGGGTCTTTGGTTGGTCAGGCAGGAGGGAGAATTTTGTCAGCTGTGACTTTTGTGCAGGGATGTTACAGGAAGGACCGGTACTTGGTGCTCATGACTAAAAGCACTGCAGTGCTTTTGAATCCGGTACTGCCCTTCCACCCACTGTGTCGCTTGCTAGATGAGCCCTTTAACTATTTATTATTGCCTTTCCACAAACTTTCTTAAATGTTTTGTTGCTTTCTGCGGGGCCATTCTGGAGTGAGCCAGCTCTTTGATAATTATATCCTTAACTGTGATCTACAAATCACTTTTTGCTAAAGAGCTTCATTGAAAGCTACAGGACTGCCTCCGTAATTTGTAGATTGCAGCCTTCGGTAATTTACGTTGCAGCACTCCGAGGCAGCTGGAGCAGAGATGCACCCGCATTGCTTCCCATAGGTTACAGCACTTGGCTCTTTCAAGGCCAAAAGGCATCTGCATCATTTTCTATATGAATACACTAGCCAGTAATCTGTCCATTCCCCTCTTCTATGTACTTGTCCGGGAATCCCCACACAGCCGAAGAAAGCTAGACAGACAGTCGCTCCATTCTTAACAGTCACCCAAAGACTGCAACAGCAGGATGACAAGCCACATCATCTTCCCTGTAAATTTATGCCTGAGATACGTGAGCATTGTGATGATGCAATTATGTCATCCCATCTGCTTCTGTGAAACAAGTCAACGAGAAAAGTGTTGGCACGGAAATCCTAAGTGCATCGTTTCCTCTGCTTTACAGCAGTTGGGAATCTCTAGCCCCTCAAATACGGTGGCATCGTGCCTGCTTTCCAGAACTGCACCTTCAGCAAACCTCCTTGAAGCTGAATTGCAGCGTTAACACCTGGGGACCATGCCGGCTCAGACCCTCCGCTGATTGGCAGCTGGAGCTTACCGCCAGCAATGGGGAATGTCACGGCCACCCTATTGTGATCTTGGCATTTAGGATGTACAAATTAATTTTCACAAGCGCCCAAGAACTGGAGTTTGTCATGTTACAAACCTGACTTTGTAGATTCAGGAGAAAATCCTAAAAGCTTTTGGTAATAGAGGTTTAGTGCCTTTAATGCCGGTGGAATTAAAAGTCCCTAGGCACTCGCTGTAAATGGATTTACATCACAGAGATTAGAAATAGGGAGGGGGAAACATTGGTGTCCAGGAGACTCTGGGGAGCAGCTGCCAGCGGGTTTCTCGGGAAGATTCTACAATGCATCGGCACCATAATAGGCCACCAGCATCTGTAGTAAGGTCTTCAAATACATTTAAATGCAGGCATGTGCCCGTATGCTGATTCCTCCCTGGAAATTATATTCAATGGTGCTCTTTTTGTTAATTAATTCATACATTCATGTAGCAAAGGGAGACAGCATATAGAACAAGTGAAACTCCCAGTATTTTAACTACAGCTTGGAAAACTTACCTCACACTGGCATCCAGGGGCCTGGGTATTTCATGTTCTGTGATCTAGAAAGTAATCTTCTCCAGCCCTGATTATGTGATTGCAAGGAGAGCCTGGAAGTGCAGTTTTTAGATAGATGCATATAATGGTACACTGTAGCCATCTGTAAGGAAGGAGTAGTAAGATAATGCTTCAGTATCAAAGCATCATCACCCTGTGTCTGATCACATCTCACTTATAATAACCCTATAGGCAAGTGAAACATTTAAGGAGTGGTTTCCACAGCCCCATGCCCTTGACCCTATGGGTTTCTGTGGCTGAGTTGGGATTATGTCTGCTTAGTTATAGATGGTTTTATCATATTGGAATTTGTCATACTCATCCTTCTTAGGCGTTCCCTGCCCTACATGCCATAACTAGACAGATTCCTGGAGGAAAAGTCCGTCACAGGTTACAAACCATGATGGAGATGTGTAATCTCCAGGCTGAAAACCGGCATACTTCAGTGGCCAGATGCAGGGGAGTGGTATCAGTTGACAGATATCTAGTCTTGAGTGTTCCCAGATGCATCTGGTGGGGCCACTGTGAGATACAGGAAGCTGGACTAGATGGGCCTTTGGCCTGATCCAGCATGGCTCTTCTTATGTTCTTATGTTCTTAACTAGGGAAAGCTAACCAAGTTCTGTCTCACTTAGCAGAAGCTGCCTCAAATCTTGCTTTGAAATCGTGGGCTGCCAGTGTTTTACACTGCAAACTGCTTCTTTAACACTTCAGCATATTTTAAAGAGCTGTTATTCATGGTTGAGTGTGCTTTTTATTGTAGGTCCTACTTAACTTGGGTTTTAGATGCCAGTTTTCCTTTACCTGATGATGGGTTCATTTTTGGGTAAGCTGCCTTAACACATTTTTGTAAAAAGGTGGGGAAGTAATTACAGGTTGGAGGAGTCACTTTTTGGAGTTTGACTTCAGAACACCCCCCCAAGCTAGGAAGAGTTTCTGAGAGTTGGAGTCCAAAATAGTAACTTTTCCAAGCTCTGGTGAGTAGCTACTCTTTCTCCTTCCCTTTGGGGATCTGTTACTGAATATCATGCTAGCTGCATTTGTCTCTTTTCTTTGGTCCCTTGGATTCCATAAGCCCTTCCCATGCAGACACATGTAGCAACATGTTTATTCTTCTTATCAAGTGGCAGTTAATGCTTGTACAATTTCTAAGGCTAGATATGTTTTATAGAATAGCTCTAGCATTGCTTCCACCTATAAGAATCTTGTGGATCAGAGGAAGGTCCCTAGCTTCGTGGCAGAACATCCATAAACTACTTGTCATCTGTGCTGTTTCTTCTCCTTATTACTCCAAAGAGAAGATGGAAGGGAATACTAGAAGGATCAGAGGTGGGACAGTCCAAACATGACTGTTCTACCAGCAATTGCCTTATTAATCTGTCAATATCCCTCAAGGAAACGTCTCCCCCTTCCAGGTCAGTACTGAGTTCCAACATCCACTATGGAAAATGGAGGTTCTGGACATAATTCATCATGTTGGGGCATATAAGAAGGCTAGAAGTATAATAGACTTGAACATCGAAGATGGACTCCCTATGGCCCCATTTGTCACCTAGAACAATGGTCCTCAGCCTGTAGTCCTCTAGAAGTTTTAAATGTCACCTCACAGAACTCTCATTTGACAGAGCCTAGGATTCATGGAAATGAAGTCTAAAATATTTGAAGTCCAAGAGATGAAAACTTCTTCTCTAGTCAAGCGCTAGGGGAGTTATACAAATCTCAGTCTAGTTTTCTTCTTCAATTTCCTTGTATAGCCCATTTATCTTCTGCATCTTGCTTTGATGAGACATCTGTGTAACTCCCCTTACCAAATTCAGGAGTACAGTTGTTTTGCATATATCCTCATTGCAGTTGTGAAAGCAGTGGCATCATAGATGTTCCAAGGACTTTACCTATCTTATTTAGTGTAATCTCTCCAAAACTCTTGTATGGTAGACCATTATTGCTGTGCCTGTACTAAAAAGTTGAGGATAAGAGAAAATAATTCACTCCTGGTTGGACTAGGTCTGAAGTCACTTAGATGAAAGCCCATTTTGTTAAGAGCCATACTTACATTATATTACCTGTGGCTAGTAAAGAAATGTCTAGAGATGTAGCCTAGGTCTTGACAGGTGGCAAAGTGAACTCTGTGACCCAAATTGTGTTTGATTAGTTAACACCTGGGGAAATGACAATCATTTGATGCTTCACTTACAATTAGAGTGACCAAGGGTGTGTGGCTTACTGACAAGGCTTGAGAAACCCTGGTATACAATGAATGCAGAATAAACGTTTGAGTTATGTTGCTCAAGTTGACTTGTTGCAGTTGGACTAACAATACATTTGAAAGCAACTTTAGAAAGTAGGGAGGCTCCTTCTATGGCAGTGAGGGCAAACCTTTTAAAGACCGAGTGCCCAAACTGCAATTCAAAACCCACTAGTTTTTCGGAAAGTGCCAATATAGCAATTTAACCTGAATACAGGTGCCTGTGAAGGGGCTATATCTGGTGCCAAAGAAAGGCCTCTGAGTGCCACCTTTGGCACCCGTGCCATAGGTTCGCCAACACTGTTCATAGCATGCATTAGTCTTTTAGGAAACATTTTTCGCCTAACGTCTTTCTTTAGTGCACCTATGATTTTCTCCTAATAACATTGTGTGGCTTTAGTGGAGGAGTTGATTGATCGATTGCCTTGCCATGGGCTAGGAATTTGATTCATTATTCAGAAGCAACTGTATTTGGATATGAAAGGTACAGCAAAGGTCTATTTAATTGGTTTTCTTTTCTTTTATATTCTTAGATTTGTTTTCATAATGTGTTTCTGTCAAATCATTAGACAGTCTAGAACGAGTTGGGGACCAAGTATACAAGAGCATCATAAAGACATGACTGAAAACTTTAAACAGCATTTTAAAAAAAAGATATTTAGATGTCTTTTTCTGAAAATAGCATGGAGACTGACGGGATGGACAACTTTTTCATGTGTGCTTATCATATGAACCACAGTATGTGGTGATATATGTGGAAGGATCTCTTCTGCAAATGTTAATAGCTAGCTAGATTTCATAATGGCACGGGCAGGCTCTTGCATAGTCAGTTTCAGGGTGCCACTTAAAACAAGTAAGGTACTTTCAATTGAACCTAGTAAACAGTTGGAAACCATGTATTCCCACACATACAGTGGAACCTTGACTTACATACTGCTTGACTTGCATCATATTTGACTTGCAGCAAGAAGGGGCCTGTTTGACTTGAGTCTCAGGCTTTGACTTACATCTCGGAGCCCCGGCGCAAGGCACCGGAATCGGGCGGCAGCCACAACCCAGCATCGCGGCCGCCACCTCCAAACTGCTCCTGCCTTCTTCCCCTCCTCCAGAAGCGGCAGCTTCAGCGAGGCCAGCTCAGAGCACCTGGAGCTGGTCCTCAGCCTCACCGAAGCCGCCGCTGCTGCTGGAGGAGAAGAAGGGCCGGGAGCTTGGGGCTGGCCTCGCTGGTTAGACAGTCGGCTCAGTCTTGTAAAAAATCTGGCTGCAGCAGTCTGGTCCACAATGGAAGCATTTTAGTTGGGGAGCTGTAAAGTTGTGGGACTCTAATGGTAAGAATAGAGTTGTTCAGAACTTGGAACGTCAGGTTAAAAATCAGTAAAACTTAAATGCTAGACATTGTTGCTATGAACATTAAAAAGTGGAGGCATATAACATGTGGACTATAATTCCACTGCCTCCTCCTCTCTTTGAAGAGACATTTCATTTACATCCCCAGAAGGAATCTCCTATCCCAGTCAAATTTGTGTTAAATTGCTGTTTTCGGGGGTCTTTTTCATCATCTGGAACGGATTAATCCGCTTTCCCATTACTTTGTATGGGAAACGTTCGTTTGACTTAAGTCATGTTTGACTTAAGTCTAGACCACTGGAATGGATTAATGACGTAAGTCAAGGTTCCACTGTATACAGTATTTCTGGATCTAGAGAAGGTTCGTAGCTCAGTGGACAGTCAGGAGGGCATTCACGCAAAATGCTAATCATCTCACACACTTGCATCTTCCATATATTGCCTAATGTCTTCGCCATAGGCTAACAAAGTGTCTTCTAATAATAAACATGCCTAAGCCTTCATGCCTACACTCCGTGACCTTATTACTGCTTTGTGCAGCCATATGTACTGCTGTGCACATTCCATCTTAAAACACACTGGATTGTTTGACCTCCGTTGGAAGGGCAGAGATTACATATGTACGCAGAGAATGTAAAATGCCTTTTTCCTCAAGAAATTGTCCATAAGCAGCCTTGAATTTTGAATGCGCCTGCAGTGTGTGGATCTGCTCTGTCAGCAACATCCTTTCCATAATAATATCCCCTTAGCTGACCAAAGTGGAATGAAAGTGCTCTGCATTTACATAGGGCTTTCTTTTTCTTTTAAAGAAGGTTTTGAAAGCCCCATTCAGGTTGCCTTGGATTTCCTTTATTGAGCGGAAGGTCAGAGCAGCTTTATCAGGTAAAGACATCAGTGTTATCAGGAGCTTTTGAAATTAGGAAAGAGGAGTCTTTCCTGAGAGTGAGAGGGAAGATTTCCTGTGCCATATGCTTCATTTTGGTGGGGGCTCTTACCTGCTGGGAGAGCATGCAGATTTAAGAGGGTCCTTCCAATCCCATATTTGGCTTTCATTTATCTGCATGCCTTTAGATTCTGTTGACATTGTTTTGTATTCTGCAGGGATGCTTCCAGGTAATTAACTCGAGATTTCCTTTAGGTGGGGTGACTTCAAGTGGAAGAGGAGCTCAAATACTCTTTTCAACTGTTTTTATCCCCTCTTAATGCGGGGGGGGGGGTTGAGCATTGGGAGGGATGAATGTGGGGTTTGTCCAGAAAACTGAGCTTTTCACGTGTTCTCCTTTCCATCTCTACTTGATATGGGCATGAACCAAAATGAATGAATGAAGGAATGGATGGATGGATGAATGGATGGACAGGTAGTGGGACGGATGGACGGATGGATGGAGGAATGGACAGATGAACCAACCAACCAACCAACCAGGAAGTTTATTAAAAATCACTGTTGGTTTGGGTTTCTCAAAAGCAACTAACCAACCCTAACGGAACCAGAAAACCTTTTTAGTGATTTTTGGATTCATTCAGTTTGTTTGCCCATTTCCCCCTCCTTTCCCCTCAACAGTCATCAATCAGAAGCACTAGGCAATCCTGTGAGGGACCTGGAGATTACTAGATTGGCAAGTCAGACAACCAAATGCATGGCTCAGAAAGCTCTAGTGGAGTTGCTTGTTCTTATTTATAAAAGGAAAAGATGGTGTCCCTCCCCAGTCCACCTCCTGATGAGCAAAGCTCTGTGTCAAGTTCGTTGGCATGAGCCATTGCTGGAATTTACCCCAAGCCAATTGTTAAAGGACACTTTACTGGGGGCGGCGACATTGTGGGTGTATAATGTGGACATATTAAATTCAAACTTGACCAAATTTGGAGGGGATATAGAGGAGAGTCAGGGGAAGTGTCTCTGTGATTTTATTGGCTCTAGGTGGTTAGAGGGGCCTTTTAGGGCTTCTGAACCTCTGAATCAAAACAAACTTACTTATGGCTCCTTTCCCCCCCAAAGTTCAGGAAGTTCATGGACTTTAATGAACCATTTTGCTGATTTAGATCCTTCTTTAATATCTACTAAAATGTGGAAAGCATGAATGATAGCTTTTAAATCCCACTGAGTGATGCTGGGAAAGGGGGCACCCATATTTCTAAAAGTGGGTTTTTGGCCCAAATAATCTTCCCTAAGTGCACTGGTATAACGTAAACAGCATAACTTTCAGAAGTGAATTGCCTCACACTAAAGAACTCTCTACAGACATTATCTGCTGCACACTCAATGTGCAATGGATAATGTCTACAGAGAGATTTTTAAATTTTTACTATTTACTTAAAAGTAGCACAAAACAAGATTTCTAAGCAGTTCACCTCCTAAAGTTGCACCTTTTTCACAACTATGGAAAATGATTCCAACCCATGTATGGCTTAGAAGCTCCACTGCTCTATGACTGAAATTGGAATTTTTTGTTAGGTGCTGTCAAGTTGCCTCTGATGGATGGCAACCTTATGAATTAGTGACTTCCAAAATACCCTGTCCTCAACTGTCTTGCTCAACTCTTGCGAAATGAAGCCTGTAGCTCCCTTTAGAGGATCAGCCAATCTGTGTTGCCTTCCTCTCTTCCTCTTCCCTTCCACCTTTTCCAGCCTTACTGTCTTTTCTAATGACAGGTTATTTTAAGCCTTCATAACTTTGCAGTATTTGGTAGTTGTCCGCTAGTAGTATGTAAGATGAGAGTGTCATAGAATTGTATTTTGTGCTTGACAGAATTTTAGAGCTTTGAGCAATCTATGGCCAGATGTGGAATTTCCACGCCAGTAAAAAGAACAGTTCCTAAGCCTGGTTGCATCCACCAGTATGAAGAGATATTTACCTATCATGACATTTTGTTTACCAGAGTCTGATGTCAGAGGGAAGTCAAACTTTTGAGAATAACATATTTTGAAAACAAAACATGGATTCCAGGCAGAAATTGTTTGTAGGTTCCATTGTTAAGTATCTGAGGTGGGATGGGAAGACTCTCTATCCTGTCAGTTTATTGAAGGTCATCTAGAGTATAACTGTGCAGGATGCTGTTCTGGGACTTGCCAGCAGTAGAAAAACCTGTGAATGGCACATTTATGACTATGGCAGGCAATTGTCCAGGGGAGGGCAGTTTGTGGGTTTGTGGCACATGTGGTCCTAAGATTAATTTCATGTGGTTTGTGGCCTGACTTCAAAAGCTGCTAGCAAGCAATATTTGGTATTGGATGTTGACAACCTCCAGCAGATGGTTAAAGGTCTGGAAGAAATGTCTTACGAGGAGTGGCTTAGGGATCTGGGAATGTTTAATTCTACAAAAAGAGAGGATAGATGATAGCCACGTTTAAATATTTGAAAGGATGTCATATCGAAGAGGGGACTGGCTTGTCTTCCGTGACTTCAGAGACTAGGTCTCAGAACAATGGTTTCAAACTACAGGAAAAGAAATTCCATTTGAACATTAGGAAGAACTTCCTGATGGTTAGAGCTGTTCATCAGTGGAGTATGCTGTCACAGAGGATGGTGAAGTCTCCTTCTTTGGAGATTTTTAAGCAGAGACTGGATGGCCATCTGTCAGGGCTACTTTGATGGGTGTTCCTGCATGGCAGGGGGTTGGACTGGATGGACCTTGAGGTCTCCTCCAACTCTATGATTCTATGGTAAGAGCAATCTGCCCCTCCCTGGTCACTGCATTGTGGGAAAAGAAAAAGGGATGGCAAAGGGACAGAGAAGGAGGGGCTGGCCCCACACACCTATTACCACTGCATCACAATTCTTTATTAGATTTCTTCCAATGGAAGGTAACACCTGCCAGAAAAACAAACAAACAAAAACAAAGCAAAACAATAAACTTTTACCATGGTCCTGTATCCTACTATAGTGATACACTTTCTAAGTCAATGGTTCCAAAACTTGGGTCTCTAGATCAGTGTTTTTCAACCACTGTTCCGCGGCACACTAGTGTGCCGCGAGATGTTGCCTGGTGTGCCGTTGGAAAAGCTGAAGAATATCAGCTTTGTGTTCAGCCAAACAGGCCCAGGTTGTGCACTGAATAAAGTATTTTATAATTTTTCATATTTCTGTTTACTATTTCATAATAAAGTAATTATAAAATACTTTCTTTGGGTTTATTTGATTCCTATTCAAGAGAATTACTTTATATATAGTCAATATAGACACAGAGTTAAATTTTTTAACATTTTCTAATGGTGGTGTGCCTCGTGATTTTTTTCATGAAACAAGTGTGCCTTTGCCCAAAAAAGGTTGAAAAACACTGCTCTAGATGTTCTTGGACTACAACTTCCAGAAATCTTGGCCAGGGCAGGTAGTTGTGAAGTTTTCTGAGAGTTTTAGTATAAGAATATCTGGGAACGCAAGGTTTTGGAACCATTGCTGTAAGCAAGCCTCGTGGTATGGAGCATGGACAGGCAGAAGGTAAATCAGGATCTCCTCATAAATTTCCAAGTAATTTGTAGTTGATTAGCAAAGATTTTTTTATTACTACTAGTTTAGCAATAATTACATTTTTGATAGCTGTTGTGAGGTTTTCAGGCTGTTGGGCTGTGTTCTGGAAGTTTTTCTTCTTGGCGTTTCACCAGACTGTGGCTGGCAGAGGGCAAGGACCTCAGGGAACTCAGAATTCTCTCTGTACTCTGGGGAAAGAGGGAGGGAGGGAGGGGGAGAGAGAGAGAGAGAGAGAGAGAGAGAGAGAGAGAGAGAGAGAGAGAGAGAGAGAGAGAGAGAGAGAGAGAGAGAACTCCTAGTTCCATGAGCTCCTTGGCCTCTGAAGATACTGGCACAGAGTCTGGTGAAACATCAGGAAGAAAAACTTCCAGAACACTGCCAAACAGCCCGAAAAACTCACAACAGCTATCAGATCCTGGCCGTAAAAGCCTTCAAAAATACAATTACATTTTTGTTTCCAAAGAATGCTGCTTAATTATTATTTTGGGGGGGGGATGAGACAAGGGTTGTGGGATTAGATTTATGTGTAAACTGTAATTCTTGTGTTGATAAATTTCCTGGACTGCATCTATAAGCAAAGGGATGTGGTCTTGTAATTTTATCCCATCTTCTTCAACTTTATTTTGCACCTGGCCCTGGATGATGGGCTTCAGGGTTCTAATCAAAACACTGGGAAAAGCCCTCTTGAACTGGTGTAATGCTAATACTACACACTAGGCTGGCAAATTGCTGGAAGTTGAGAGATCACTGTAGACTTCATCTGTTGCATGCCGAATGGTTCGACTTGGCCGACAACAGATAATGCCAATTGCAATGTCTTTACTTGATTTTTAACTCTCAAAAGCTATGTTGTACCTGTTACATTGATATAACTACACAAGAGGGTTTTGGCTCATTTAAAGATGTGCATTAGAGATGGGCACGACTCAAAAATGGTGTTTCGTTTGTCGTTTGTCATTTAGGGGGTCCATTTCGGTTTGTTTTCGTTTTTCGTGAATTTTTTGCAAAAAAATCATTTTCGTTTCGTTACGTAACGAAACAAAAAACAAAAACGAAAACGAAAAATTGCTGTTTCGTTAGCATTCATTACAGTTCAATGTATTTGCCGCAACGAAAATGAAACGCATGACAAAATTTCTGTTGTTTCGGTTCGTTTCATTTCATTTTGGAGACAAAATTCGTTTTTCGTTTCGTTACGTAACGAAACGAAAAAACGAAAATGAAAACGAAAAATTGCTCGTTCCGTGCCCATCTCTAATGTGCATCTTTTCTTGTCTCATTCTTGCCTATGAGGACGAAAGGCCACAAAATTATGCTCTTTGATTTGTGAGAAGGTAAAGCATTTCTGTAGTAGTCTTGAGAAGAAGAGAATGGCAAAATTTCCTCTCTAGAACAAGACAAGGGGTGCTGATGTCTTCAGTCAGCCTATTCTTCTGTGCCTGCCATCTCTGGGTGCCTGTTTATTAGATGGAGGGGACACTCATTTTGCATGGAGATCATTTGCGTGAATTATGGAGCCACTGACAAGGGGAAAAAAACCCATGGCATTCCTTATCTTCTTCTTGCCTGGAGGCCTGAAAACTGCTCAGTGAGCTGTTTTGTTGGGTCAAGAGAGCCGAAATTGATAATAACAAAGAATTTAGTGGGGTATTCTCCATGTTCTGATACAATTACTGCAACTGAGTAACAAATTAATTCCAACTTTCCGACCTTTCAGTTAGAGCAGTAGGAGTGTGAAAAGTGTTGGAGACTGCGTAGCAAATATATTATGGGGAAATATAATGCCGAAGCTTTCCCCTCCTCAAAAGAAAAACGAACCTTTAGGGAGGCCAAGGAGAAAATTAGAGGCGGAGTACAGCCATGAAGAGAGCTCCTCATATAATCCTGACGATAGAAGGGGGGGGTTCTGTTCTATGGCATTTCTGACTAGCACAGATTCATTAGCTAAGAGAGTCAGTGTGAAGATAATGTGCTGGTTGTTTAATAATGCTGAAGAATTTAATTTTGGAATATTAAAATGAAAATAGAGGAGAATGGCAGTGGCAGGTTTAAGCTCATAGTTATGTCAGGGGATTAAGTGCTCCAGTCTCATCCTACAAGCCTGGATGTGTCTGCTGCACAGATCTGCCAGCCCTGTGTGTCTGCTGCACTCCAGGGGTAGGAACACTAAGCCACCTCTCCCAGTAACCAAGATGCATAGTTACATTGGGCCTATTTGCCTAGTGTAGAGATACCCACCCATCTTCTTTCCTTCCTTGTGGGCAAAGCATAAAGTCGAAATGAATCAGAGCCTGGGAAGTAGCTTGGCCCTGAGAACATCAAGGGAGCTGTGGCATCAGTAGCCCCATGGCTTGCATGAAGCACCTATTTTGGTGGCCAAGATTTGGACATCCAGATATTATTTCTAGGGTTGAAGGACTTCCCTATCCCTTCTTTGGGAACTTGAAAGTCACTCTGAGTTTGGGGAAAAGCCACCAACAACACATATTTCTTTGAAGAAAAAAGGACCTATTTCCTTATTTTTGAAGAGTGTTGCATTGGCTGGAGGCACACTTCCCTTTTTTGTGGTGGTGGTGGGGTGTCTGATAGGGCATTCCATGAGGACAGAAACAATATTGGAGGCGGAATGTGCGCATATATTGCATAATTTCCCAGCCTTACAATGTAGGAACTATCAGCCAAGGTGTGATCCAGACTGGGGATTAACTGGCTGCTTCTTTTCATCAAAGTTATCCACTGATGGCAAGCCAGAAAGTCTTCTGGAGGCATGCCTTGCTCTTTGTCAAATTGATTCTAAGTCTTCTTTGTTTGGAGACAAAGGGCACTCATTCGAAGATGAAGATGTACACATATTAGACAGAGAAGATAGGTGGTTCGAGAGAGGAGTCAGGGAGTCATGTGTGTACAGTATTGAAAAACCCTCTCTCAATAGAGTTGGAGGACTCAGACACAATCTGTCTGCTACTTATCAAGCTGCCACTTCATCAATCTGCAGATAAATAAGAAGCACTTCACACCTTCACCAGCAAGGCAATAGCTAATGTGGTGTGTAATCAAGGTGAACTATGAATTGGAGGACTCACCATTAACTTTCCTCAGACTGATGAGTCTGCTTGGATGAGTAGCCAAACGTGTTGATCTCTCAAGAAAAGAAATCCAGCTGCCATGACTCAACTTCCAGGTAACCTCACCTGGATGACTGAGAATCTTCACAGACATTCCATTGTATATTTCATTTTGCATTTCATTATTTTGCCATATGTCCAAAGAAGTAGACTTTATCCATGAAAGCTTACATTAAAATAGAATAGTTAGTCTTTAAGGTGCCACATATATTTGTTCTTAATGTGTGCATATTTATCATATTGTACTCAGTGTATGTATTTGCTCTACATTGACTAGGTTGTTCCCCCAGTGTTGTTGAGTTAGAATGATGCAGCATTGCTGGAGCTGGGCTGTCCTTCCAGGGTGGGGAAGGGTGCCTACAGGAAGTTCCAAGAATGCCCCTGTTAATCAAACAGCCCCAGGACTTCAGCCCTGCCAAAGCCTGTAATCTCAGGACATGGCATTTTGCTCACCAGTGAAGCCATTAATTTTGTTTCCTCTGTATTACACTCCAGTAAATATTCTACCAGCTCTTAGCACACAAGAAAAGCTTTCCAACTTTATTTTCCAGTCTTTTCCTCAAGTGAGAAACCGATGCATTACTTAAGTGACCCCCTCAATTTTCTAGGACCCTTTAGATTTCTCTACCCATTTTTCATTGTTCAGCGGAGACATTCCTCTATCACTTTTTGTATATGTGCAAGCTACTCAGTATTAGAGAAAATGTCTGGGAATCCCAGAAGATTCACAGTCAATTCACGCTACTGCAGATGAGAGTCTGTGGTTTGACATTTCCAGTCTTTCACCCTTGCCAAAATGTTGCAGTGCCATCCAGCCAGAAAGCTGAACAGAAGCATGTGATCTCTGCCTGTTTCATAATGAATTCCTAACCAGCGTATTAACAAAGAGTACATTTTAAAAAATGTTGCAAGGAACAAGGGAGGTCACCTGATTCCATCCCTTTTTCTGTGCTGGAATCTTGCAACAATAGTATCCCTTAAAGATGGTGGTCCAACATCTGCCTAAGTATGTCTAACAACAGAGAGCCCAAACTACATCAGAAGATAGTTCTGTTCTTCAGTTGAACAGTTGGTACCATCAGGACATTCCTCTTCATTGAAATCCATCAGATTTTCATCCATGCTTCAAGCCAGTGCTAAAAGTTGAGAAATGCTCTTACATAAGAACATAAGAACAGCCTTGCTGGAACAGGCCACAGCCCATCAGGTCCAGAATTCTGTCCCACACAGCAGCTCACCATTTGCTTCAGGGTATTCCCAAGCATATGTCTTCACCTGCTTATGATTCCCTGCAAATGGTATTGAGAGAGAGCCTGCCTATCTCTCCAACCTGGAGGCTGTCCTCTTAGTCTGCAGTTCCCAGACTTCTTCAGTTACCATGGTAATAGCCCAGCTGGCTGAACGGTACTGGGAGCTGTAGTCTAAGAAAACATGTTTTTCAGGTTTGCTTCGCCAAATAGTTGAAGGGATGCCATACAGAAGACAGAGCACTGTTTTAAATCTGGGATAGCTCACTGAGTTGAAGCACCTGGCTCCAGACTCCCTGGTCCCCAGTGTGTCTTCTGGGAGACGATCCAACCTGTATGGTCTTAGGCAAGCCATTCAGTTCCAGCGTTCCCCCAGAAGACTATGCTAAACCTAAAAAAGAATCACTCAGAATCAATTTGACAGCATGTAATGTACAGTAATACTATGTCCTTTGCATGATCGCAAAGTACTAACCTGTATGTGTTTGTAGTTTTGGGATGTAGTTCTGGAAACGAAGTGCAGCAGGCAGCAAAAATTGAAGCTCTTAATTGTTAAGGTAGTTTCACAGTGTAAGGGAAAGAAGTTGTAATTTTACACACACACCCTCCTTTAACATTGTTATCAATATTGTTGTTTTACCTCTTCTGATCTACTTTTGATCTGTAATTTAATTTTTATTCTCAGTAACAGTTTTTTTCCAACTTAGGAGAACTTTACTGTTTTACCTGTTCTTGTTGGTTTTTTACTTCAAAAATGCAAGCCATCACTATGCTTTACATGCCAGTTCTCCAGAAAGAAGGAGCTCTGATAGCCTGTGTAGAGGTTGGTGGACAGACAAGAGAGGCACACAAAGGGCACTTTTACATGACCTCTAAAATCCACTGACAACTTAAATTCGGACCAGAGATTGTGGGGTTTTGTTCTGCTTCCTGTGTTCCCTCCCTTCCGCACTCCATTGCTCCTGTCTACGGTGAGGGGAGGGAGAAAAAATGGGAGGGAAAAAAATGCAGGCTCACCTCCCTCTGCAGTCGGAGCAGCCCCATAGGGATTCCTGTCTGTTAAAGGGGCAGCGGGGGCAACAAAACAAACAGAATGCGAGGAGAGCCCGGCATCCACAGCTTTACAATCCACATTGGAATTTTTTTACCTCCTGAGACCAGGTACTTGTAAAATGCGCTGGGGCGTGCTTAGGTGGGCGTGGTCATACTTAATTTTTTTAAAAGTCCGCAGCTGGTGGGAAAACAATTTTAAGCTCCACATCTGGGAGCCCTTTGCATCGGATTTTAGGGGTCATGTAAAAGCAGCCAAAGAGAACATGACATCCTAAACAGAATATAATGTCTAAGCAGCTTTTGATGTAGGTGGCAAATGATCAGGTGATGGTGGTGGGCATGCCCTGCAAATATTGAGGTGAGCCCCCTTGCTGGACAAAGTCCACAAGCTGTTGAGGGGAGTCTGTTCATCCTCTCTCACCAGTGACTGAAGCCTACGTGTTCTTGTTGTTTATTCAAAAGCTTTCACAATCCGACACCTCTGACTAGTTTTTGGTCCAAAGCTTTGAGCATAGTTTATATATAGTGATGGGAAACAATGACTAGGTTCAGTGGGTTTCAGGCTTCGGGGCAAAGGAGGTTTAATCACAGTCCAGGACACTATGCAAACAGTGTCCTTCCAAATGAATGCTTCAAAAGCAAAGACTTGAACCCTGGGGAAACAGCAAAGTGGTGAAAAGGCCCTGAGGGACTTGTCAGCAGAAACCATCTGTCTATGCTTTTTTTTTTTTTTAACCATGTAAAAAGTTAAGGCATGCATGTCTGCAGAGGCCTCATTGGTACTTTGTATCTGCAGGAGGCCAACCATTCTGTGGAATGGTTGCTTGACTCAACGTTTGTCTTGCATTTAGGTAGGCAGAGTTCGGAAAATACAGTGGTACCTTGTATAAAGGAATTAATTCGTTCCAAATGAAATTATGTTAAGCAAATTTTCCTTTATACAAATTCCCATAGGAATGCATTGAAAATGGAGTAATCCCATTTTTATGTTGTATGGATTCTCCCCATAGGTGATTATGTTAAGCAAATTTCCCCTACCTCCAGAATTTTTTATGTTGTACAGATTTTACAAGGGTCCACTGTATTGGTTTTTTAACATACATCCCACAGTGCCCCAACCAGGAGCATGTAACTATCCATATTTAGTATACACCCAAGGTACATGAGGGTGCCTAGCTGCCTAGGTTTCTCCTGCCGTTCTAAATCTGCCCTGATGAGCTTGTCAGAATTACCAGCTGCTGTGTTGCTTGCTACCACTGAAACCCACTAACGAAACCAGTGGGAAGGCATGTTTTCAGAGCTTGGAAAAGTTACTTTTTCCAAGGTCTGGTTAAGTCACCGTGATTCTTTTGATTTAAGTTTCCTTCCTCAGTGATCCTCTGTCTTTTCCAGCAGTAGCTTTACCCTCTTCCCTGGCTCCTATGGGCCCTCCATCTCTCCTCTTAACATCACAAACAGGCCCTGTGTCTATTAACTGCCTGGCATCAAGAGGCCTCCTACCCACCCCTGCCTTACCCTCTCTCATATGCCTTTGACTTGCTTGATAGCATGCTGGGGTTGCCATGGGAGACCCAGGGTGGCAGGGCAGTAGAGGAGGGGGGGGGAGAGAAAAGAAAGAACCTTTACAGCCATAGTACTGCCGAGAGCCAAAAGTCTTTGACTGAACAGAGAGGCATCCCTGCTCCCCCCCTCCACACCCCGGTCGTCCTCCCACCTCTGGCCACAGACCTCCCTTTAAGAAAGTGTGCTGCTTTTAATGACCCTTAATGAACATGGCAAGTCTCCTGAACAGAGGCCTTCATGGCAGCTGAATACTCAGAGGCACACATTAGCAAGTGTTTCAGGGTGGGAGGGTTGCCAAGAAGCTATTTTCTTTGTAGCAGCATAGAAGCAAGGCCTCCATTTGGCAAGAAAGGGGGCCGAATGGAGGCCCCGGGTTCCCAACCCGATGCTCTGAGCACGGAGGGGGAGAAAAGAGAAGCCCAGAGATAGAACTCATTCAAGCCAGCGGAGGAGGGGAAGGGAGGGAAGAAGTAAAAACCTAAAACCAACAGCCAGTCTTTCCTCATCAGTTCTTTGGCCTTCACAGCGTCTTGGGGAGTTTCTGGAGGGTCCCCCCTCCTCTGTCCATCTTGCAGCATATGTGCACACAGGTGGGGGGTCATTACCATCCCCACCAATACCTCCGGATGCCTGTGTGTGCACTCAGAGGGTGTTAATTAGCGAGAGGAGGGCTGATTAGATTAGAATTAAATGTTTGTTTTCTCTTCTTCTGGTATTCATAATTGAGCAGATGGAGGCTTTGGAGTCACGGGATGACAGGCGGCCAAGAAGCCTAATTGGGAATGGAAAATCCTTTCCCACCCTCTGCTTCAGTGCAACTTAGGGGGTAGGGAGAAAGTTGCAGGCAATCCTCAGATCCCTGCATGTCTAGGGCTGGGTGGATTTCCCTTCTTAGGGCTTGGTGGGTGAGTTACATCTGATGCCTGTCTCAGTTACGTCTGATGCCTGTCCATGTGGCGGCAGGAGGGGTTAAAAATACTCTTTCAACTGTGAGTCAGAAAACCTGTTTGAATGCTTCTTCTCCTCAGGAACCAAAAAGCCATCCCCCAAAGACATATAATTTAACATTTCTCAACTAATTCTCGTTTGGGTGCCATTATTGTATAGGCCCTCTCTCACCTGTCCACACTTAATGGCAGATATCACTGTGACTGGGAAGAGGGAGGCAGTGGCAGATTTATGGGAGAAGAAACAGCCGCTCCCTCAGCCAACACCAGAAGCTGCCTTATACCATATATTGTGTCTTCTGGTTTTGAAAATGGCCTAAATGAGGTTAAGGGGGAGAAGTTCCTTTGGGGACCAAGAATGGAAAATAAAAATAAAAGAGGATTGGGGTACGGAAGGACACAGCACGGCTTAAAAGTACCATATTAAATTAATTTAACACATTAACATTTTGCCTTTTATGTTAAGCAGGATGAAGTAATAGTTAGTCGTCAGGAAATCATATTTTGAGAGAACTGTGCTAATATGTTAAAATGTTTCTTTTAAAATGTTACTCTCAAAATACTTCAGTTGGCTCGACCTGTTTAATGTGCAAGTAATAATTTTAACATTGACACTTTAAATTAAGATGTTATTTCCATGTTCTGGAGGGCAGCCCTATGAGTCCTGAGGTGGATGTAGCTCCTGGATCTTTAGAAATTGTCTGCTCCAATCTGTATCGATTTGCAAGGCACGTTCCAGTATCCCAGTATCTCAACTAAAGAAACATTTTTAACCCAGATCAGCAATAATATTATGCAATATAAGTGCTCTTCTACAGAGCCATGTTCTCGTCTCAGAAACCGTTGGATTTTATGAACATTCCTAATTCTGCAAAGTGGTACTTAATGTTACAGCCTTGAGATTTTGTCAAGATGAATAGTTCCTTTTCCAAAAGGAACTATTTAAAAAAGGAAAGTAGATAAAAAAGTTTTTTCCTTCAGATTTTGAATTGTGTGACATTTTGCACAGAGTTTGTTTCATAAATGAACTTAGAAAAATTTAGGGCACCGGGAAGCTTTTAGGTTCATTTCTCAAAAACCACATCATCATCATCATCATCATCATCATCATCATCATCATCATCATCATCATCATCATCATCATCATCATCATCATGTCAATTCAGTCTAGGACTGTGCAGCTTGCCCAAGACCACACAGGCTGGCTGTGCTTGCAGGAAGCACAGTGGGGAATCAAACTCCCAACCTCTGATTTTTTTTATTACAGCAACAGTGCTGTCATTATTCTTCCTGGTGCCAAAAATGCATTTTTCCTCCCAACTTTTTAACTGGATACTCACAAATATATATTGTGTTTTCTCAATACCTTTAATTGCATGATAGTTGAAGCAAGAGTTTTCTTTCCAAGAGAGAGCAAGGTTTAAGCCTAAATAATGTGAAAAGTGATAGCTATATAGCAGCATTAAAATTATAGAGATGTACAAATAAAACATAGCAGCCAGAATATGTAAAATAGTGCATTACATGCCTAACTCACAGCCAATGTTATGACAGAGAAAAATCATCACATAACATTTTAAATACTCTTTGGAAGCGTTGTAACAAATCCTCCTTTTTATCACTATTTAGACACACTGATTGTGTAACATGGGAGAGATATCAAAGGTCACTTCATCTACATTTAACGTTCTTGTTAAATCTCTCTGAAGTCGCTTGTATGATGGCTCAGAGGTTCTCTTGGCTTATACATGTTGGGCATCTCGGGAAAAGACCTGTCACTCAAACAAGCCAACTTAATGTTTACAGGCCCTGAAAGATCTGCTGTGGTGCCATCTGCCTAATAGAGAAGGTGGTAGGGTTGAGCTGGCATGTTCTTCTCATCTCCGGTGAGAATCAATATCAAGTTAGTTAATTTGTGTGGGTGGGTGTCATATTGTGATCTACTCCTGTTCTGGCATGGATTAGACATGACAGATCTTCCTGGCATTACATTTGGGGATGTCCCTTTGGAGAAGCTGCACAGCAGGAATTGGAGTTTGAACCTGGCATGGTACATTGTGCCTGAAAGGAAATGATATCATGGAAGGCAGAAGTACAAGTCATGTCAAGAATAAATACGCCTGGATAGATGTGTACAGTAGGACCCCGAATCCACTGATTCATTATCCTCTGATTCAGTTATCTGCGGTTGGCAGAGGAAAAATAAATAAATAATTCAGCAGCCACAAAGCAAGCTGTTGTCACAAACAGCAGCTTTAAAGCAAGCTATTGTCACTAATAGCATTTGTAAAGCAAGCTACTGTCACAAACAGCAGCCATAAAGCAAGCTACTATCTCAAAACAGCAGTCATAAAGCAAGCTACTATCAGGAAACAGCAGTATGGGGTGGGTGGGCAGGCGTTCTCTCTTATCCACCGTCTTCATTATCCATGGGAAGGCCTGGAACCAATCCCCAGCGGATACTGGGGTCCTACTCTATATAATATTGATGGGAGGGAATTTCAGTAGAGATCATTTTGGATGAGAACTTACAAAATTAATACTGTATATCTATATCTGTCTTTGTTTCTAAGATAGAAACAACTTGAGATTTATGAAAAACAAACATAGAATGAAGAAGTCCAGTAGCCATGACTCAACTCCCAGTTAAACGAACCTGGATGACTGAGAATCTTCACAGATAGAATGAAGACTTACTCTGTCTAGTCTCGGGCTTTGAATGTTTAATTCTTATACATCCAAGTATGAATCCCTGTGTATTTCAACTAAGTTAGGATTGCCCCCATTTTTTTTGGGGGGGGGGACATTTCTGTTTTAACATCTACATGGCAAGTGGATACAACATGGTCTCCTTCATGCTGGAAAGAGCTGTTAAATTTAGCTGCTTTTGAAGAGTTTGCCAACATTTGCTTGTTCCGTTGCATAGTTATGCCCTGAATCTTGCAATTGCTTACTTTATGACCCTGCCTTTATTTGATCACTCCAGAGTGGCCCAGCTATCACCCAGAACTCAGCTTTATGTCTTCTGTGACCGTCACACTGATGTTGGGATGGACAAAAACAGGTAAAACAGATGAGGATAGAGTTAACAAGGTGAGAGAGAAGGAACCAATTAGACAGTGTAGGGCAGACTGAGGAAGGGAAAAGATAGTTAAGGGAGATGGAAGGAGCAAACAATATGAATGAGAAGGGCAAGAAAGACAAAAGAGGAGGGTGGGGTAGATGTTCGAGAATTGTTTGGGAACCAATCCCCTATTTCAATATGGACCCCAATGTGGTTTGACTTATGATGGCTCACTTTATGATAATCACAGGGGAACCAATTAAGTTGAAAGTGCAGGGGCTTGCTGTATCTGGGATGACAAGATTTTTTTTTAAATATTAACCTATGAGATTTTCTTACCCCTGACGTCATCTTCCTGTTATATTTAGTGATTTTCCTTTCTGTTATTCCCATCACATCTCTGTGAAGTAGGCCATTGTTATCTTATGTGAATGGAGAGCTAAAACTGAGTTTGACTTATTCTCCTAAAACAATCCATTTTGCTCATTGTTTGGATTTGAACCTACGCTCATCTCTGTCCATTGGACCACCTTGCAGGCGGTTTTCTAGAACTAAACATGTTTTGAAGTGAGGCTCTTTCAGATATGTAAAACGTAGCTCCACAGACCCGTAGTTCCATCTAAAATGGAGAATGTGGGGGAGTAACCTTCTAGCGATTGTGTTAAAAGCAGTATTCTCATTCGCTTCTTCTTTGAATTCTTTGAATTCAGGGCTGATCTATGTTCCAGCACTGGGCAGGGAAAGTAAACCTCTTTTGAAGACCTAATTAAAAATGAAATAGAGACAACCATAAAATAGCTGAAAGTATGGGTGAGGGAAGAGGCAAGCTTGCTGGATTTTCTCTTTTTCTTTTCTTTTGCACCACCGTCTGTACCCTAAAGGCTCTCAAAATGGTTTAGATCTCAAAAACAACCACACACAAGACAAAAGGTAGTCCTTTTCCTTTCAGACTTAACCATTTAAAAGGCACAGCACAAAAAGTATAATGTGTTTATATGGTATGAGCATGGAATGAATGAGAAAAACGTTGCTTCTTAGGAACATGACCCAAAAGCTGCCTATGAGGCTCATTCAGGCTTATTCCACGTAGTCCCCACTGTTGTGATAATTGGGCACTGCAGGGACATGACATTTACAGCTCTACGAATGAGGATGAAGTTTAGTATTATGAAAGAGAAAGACCTTTTCCCATCAGCATTTAGCACCCCATTTGACATGTGCAAACTGTGACTGAATTCCTTTTGCCCAGCGTAGCAAGATGCAACTAGAGTAAGTCCATGGAACTTGTAGAGATGTTGACTCACCAAATCTCCATTGATTTAGTGGGCCTACTCCCGTGTGACATGTATCAGCCCTATATGGTTCCTTTTGCCGCCAGCACAATGGCTGGCGGGCAAATGCTCACTGTTGTTTCTCGTGGAGAATGTCTGTTCATCGGTCTCTGTGTGGAATGTTGCTCTACAGAGTGTGTGCAAGAGTTAGAGTGGTCTCTATGGTTTCTGCTGGGCTCCTTCCCTGCTCCCTTCCAAACCAAGCGAGTAAGTACTCACACCTCCTTTTTATATCACACCAGAGCTGTGTTGCTGATTTGAATTCATTGTCCGTGTTGCTAAGGCAATGGAAAAGCCAGCAAATAATGCTCACTAGCACTTAGCAGCCCTAAGCAGCAATCGAATCCTAGCAGAGGAGCTCTTTCCACTCCATTCCCAGGCATTCAAATTCCCCTTCTCTTCCAGTGTGTGTGTGGGGGTGTGGGGGTGCAATAAAGGGCCTGATAAGCAGAGATTTAAGTTAAGTGGAAGGACAGGAATATAGTTTGGGTTTTGAACTGATAGTGGGGACACTATTCTTTTTTACTTCGACCATATACAATGGAGCTAGTTGGTTTGCCACTTTATAGTATGCTGTTAAGGGCTTTGCATCTACTTAGTCACAGAGATCTGTGGTTTAATAGTGATTCCAGAAGGTTACCGTATCTACCAATACTTCATTGACCAGGGCATGATGGTTCCCATCTTGTCAGAGGGTAAAAGTTTGTGACACTCAGTCTTTCACACCATGAGAGGCTTTGCCCACCTGTCTGCTGTTAGAGTACACTGTTTGTACAGTTAATTCATTTGAATGACAGCTTCGAACATCCCAGTAGTGATGTTACTGGACAGTTCTCAGCATTATGTTCCAAAACTCCATAACTTTTCTAAGTACTACTCAAAGGTTACTTACATCAATAAAGCATAGATGTGCAATTTACATATGTGTGAAATGGTAATTACTTTATTGTCACGTGACCACCATCTGCTCTTCAAAATCTGGGATAAGGGCTTGGCATTTATGGTGACAACAGAGTCAAATCTTTGAAACGGAACTGTGTCCCTATGACTCTGTTTGAAAGATAAACCAATAGTAACCCTTGTCTTTTTGCATGACCTTCTTGATATGGGCAGAGCTGGGACACAAAGCTCTCTGAAAATGCTAGATTAAAGATATGCGGACCATCCTACTTGACTAGATGTTGGGTGGTCTCTTGCTTTCAAAACATCTGTGTTGTCAAAATCTTTTTTTAACCATTCTACCTTCGGGGAGAAAGGATCTGGGGTGAGAAGGGATTTGATAAGAGAGTTGGCAAAGATGAGCAAGAAAGCAGGAGGTAACCATACTTGCATTCTGGTTGTCAACACTGTTGCATCTTGTGGAAAAGGCCTCTGACGGGTGCAGGGGGAAAGAGAAATGACAATTGAAATGGTGTGGTGTTTCATTACTTTCATATCTCCAGTCAGTGTTGACTTTCTGGCAGGAAAAAAAACCAACATTTGGCAAAGGTATTCAGAGAAGTGCTTCTGATTTATGTTTCAAGAGAGTGTTTTTTTTTTTGGAGGGAGGCAAGGGAGATGTGTGTCACCCCTACCAAACTCAAGAAGCAGAAAATTGCTAAGTCTAGAGAAATTTTTGTCTGAAATTGTGCCATTTTGTCTCCCCTTTCCTGTTTAGTGCTTTGAATGTGTGGTTCTAGTGTAACATGGGGACTTCAAAAATGGCCACATCTGATCAACAGGGTGAATCCCTGACTCAAACAAACGTCTTAAACTCAATTCCATGACTGCATCTGGTCAGTATTAATGTCCGGAACCAAATATATGAAATAGACAGTGGTTTTCAGTAAGTGATGCATGAACTATAGATGGGATGCAGAAATACTCTGGTGGGAAGCTACTCAAAAATAGCATTCCAATTTAAAACTACCATTGGAGCCATTATTTCTGTTTGTGTTTTAGCTATAGCAATAACGTTTATTTCCAGTAACACTGCTGATGTTTTTTATTTATCCTTTTCATGTTTCACAGTTACTGTGGCAGTAAAATTTATATTCAGTGGCATTATAGCAATTTTCATTTACTAATAGAATTATTATTTTTGTTTCTATTTATCCCTAATGACACATGCACAATTTTTAGTTCCTTAGAAATTGCCATAAATGATAAATGGAGCTAACAGAATGGCTGCGAACATATACAACTTATTTCTGGGAGAAGTGGACATTCTTCTTTTTACCATAGTAGCTACCTAGTCCTTTGACATTGGTGAGATGCAAATTTAGAGTGGTATTGTACCCAGTGTGATGCAATAGATAAGAGTGATGGCCTAGAATTCAGAAGACATGGGTTCAAATCCCTGCTTGGCTCTGAAACCCCTGGGGGTGTATGTGTATGTATATAAGGGGCATTGGCTAAAAAAACCAAAACACATTTCTTAAATATCTCACACAGAAAACCTTATCAGGGATTACTATGAGCTGCATGCAACTTGATGGCTCATAATGCACAAAAAAGGTTGGAATAAAATTCTCTGGTGTTCTAGTTAGCATCTTTTTCAGAGTACTACTGTAAGCTTTATACTCCCTATTCCCTTTGTACATATATTTAGTGTGACTCCTGGCCATAATTCCTTGCAAAACAATGACAGCCCAAAACCAAAGAGTAGTAATCTAATGAAGAGGCTCACTCTGGACATGTGCAAACAGCCTTTCCTTCATTGCTGAGCCACGACGACCCTTTTCTGTGAATGCCAGGTTAAAGATGTGCAGACCATTCTTTTTCACCAGGTAGAGCTGTGTACATTGTACAATCTAAGTACATTGCTCAGTCTAGCCTTCTGAGAACATGGTCAAAATTCAAAGGCTTATATAAGAGTCTCAAGGTGCGGTGGTTAAATGCCTGTGATGTAGCTAAAACTGTGCTCAAAACCTGGGGTTCAATCCCAGGTAGCCGGCACATGGTTGACTCAACCTTCCATCCTTCCGAGGTCAGTAAAATGAGTATTCAGCCTGCTGGGGGTGGCAGCAAAATGTAGCCTGCATAATTAAATTGTAAACCACCCAGAGAGTGCTTGAAGCACTATAAGGTAAAGATAAAGGTTCCCCCTTGCACATGTGTGCTAGTCATGTCGACTCTAGGGGTGGTGTTCATCTCCGTATTTAAGCCGAAGAGCCAGTGTTGTGCAAGTCCATGACCACATGGCCGGCATGGGTGCAAGGAAACGCCTTTCAACTTTTTTATAGTGGTACCTATTTATCTACTTGCATTTACATGCTTTCAAACTGCTAGGGTTATCAGCAGGAGCTAACTCTGCTATGTGGTAGCTGAGATTATATACCACTATGGGGTGGTATATAAGCAGAACACTTTATGTTCGGGCTAGCTCTCCAAGACACATCTAAACTTGATGCTGGTTCTCTCTCTTTCTCTGCTCCTTTTCGTACTGGATGCTGCTCTTTCCATTACACAGATTGAGCACTGAGGGGTTGGGGAAAGATATGGACCTCCACCTATGAATTATTTGCTGTGCTGGCATTTGAGTTGGTCACAGTCTCCCAGATCCAATTGTATAGACAGTTCTTTCAGACCCCAGAGGCTCTTCATAATGACTCTAGAGGCTCTCATGACCAGGCTGTTAAAAATTAATTTGCTCATCTACAGAAAAGCTGCTGCCGCCGAAATGGTAGCTCCTTTCTCTCTAGCTCCATTCCAGTTTACCTGAATCCATTATGCCTTTTATAGTTCGGTTTCCCCCCAGAAACTCAATTCTGGACTCTCTAGTGACTGCATATGTGTAAACACAGAGTGTCTCAGAATGGCAGTGTGACAGCATGAGCAGTTTGCATCTGTTAACACTTCAGTTGCCAAAGGCTTTTGTTTATCCCTTCTTGCACCTGGATCCCCCTCCATGAGCACAATTGTAATTAAGACATAATCGTTGCCCAGGTCATCTTTTTTTTGGACTACAGGTCCCCCAGTCCCCCAGACCAGCATGGCCAGGGGATTTGCGGAGTTGCAATCCAACAGATAACAAACTCTGAGAGTTCCCTGCTTTGTAACAGATGATGCAAAAGATGCTGAACTGTGCAGTGGCAAGAACCATTGAAAGAGTTAAAACCAGAATGCAGCAACCCTGCAAAACTATAGATGTATATATTACAAGTGTTAATTAATACAAGTGAAGGGAGAAAAACACATGCTTGCAAAGATTTCACAGGGACTATAAACCAGTGGCAGTGAAAAAACTAATTTATGCAAATTAATGGCATAAATTTGGGGGTTTACATTGCAAATGTTAACAAGCTCAGTAAAAAAGTGGGTTTTCATTCTACCATTTGATTCCCCACCAGCCATAACCGTGCGTTCAGTATTTTCATTCCTAAATTAATTTTCATTCCCTTTTTTTCAGGCGCATCCCCTCCTCATTTATTTCTGGTCAGAGAAATCCAAGTCATACTGTTTTGTATCTTGGGAATAGGCTTCTTTTCTAAGCTTTTCTAAAAACTCTCATGGGCAAATATTTACTTTTGGAATTATGTTTCTGAAGGAACCTTGGTGCGGGTTCAGGAGTACACAGTTTGCTCAGCACTGGTGGCTACCCTGGCATTCTTAGGATTGTTAAAAAGAAGCATAGACACTACAAAAAGAACTGCACATGTGGGTGTGCCAGTGCAGTGTGTATATACTGCATGTATGTGTGTTATTAAAACAACACTTAAATATGTTTTAATGACACTTTGACGTGTATGTTTAATGTATCCTCACAATAGATGGCCATCTATTGGAAATACTGTGATGGGGGTTCCTGCATGGCAGGGGGTTGGACTGGATGGCCCTTGAGGTCTCTTCCAACTCTATGATTCTATGAATAACTTTGTGAAGCGAGATGCTGTATATTATGGTGGTCCCAGATTCTATCCCAGGTCTGATATTTTACAGGCAATGTACAGGCCACGTGGTATTCAAGTCCTGATGTAGAGGTTATCACACAATAGTCAAGGATGCTTGCAAGCTACAGGGCTTCTCTGCATGAAAAAAATGCATTGGGCTGTTGATTAAGGTACAGGGACCCTCGTATAACAAATGGTTTGTAGAACATAAAATCTGTACAACATAAAAATTCCAGAGATAGGGGAAATTTTCTTAACAGAATTGCCTATGGTGCGAATCTATACAGCATAAAAATGGTCACGATTAGGGATTACTGTTTTCAATGCATTCCTATGGGAAATTTGTATAAAGGAAAATTGGCTTAACATAAATTCATTTGGAATGAATTAATTCCTTTATACAAGGTACTACTGTACTTGGTAATATTCTGATAAGCTAAGAGAACTCAAGGACCAAAGGGCTGCATTAGGTGGGAAGCTAATGCTTTAAGCAAAATCATAGAGTTGGAAGGGACCTTTGATTCAATAGTCAGATCAGGCAGGAGATGTAATGCTAAAGTGTCCCTGACAAATCCATTACAGTGGATCTGGAGAAGTCAGAATGAGACAGATAGTCATTTTTAATTTGGAATCAAGGAATAGTGCACCTCATTGAGCTAGTTCACCATCAGAAAGTTCTTTCACTTATTTGGACCATAATTGATTCTGACATCTGATTTGAGGCAGTGAGTAGATTTACCATCAGGTTAGATGCTAGTCACTTCAGCTGGTGGCTGTAATTTATGAGGTGCTGTGAATCCTCTCCAGGTTGTAATTTGCATTTTACATGAACTCTCCAAGATTTTGAATCTGTTCTGTGGATTGAGTTCAGCACCGTGGACAGCTCCCATGCAGCATAACATACAAGAGTGCAAACTCTGTATAGTACCTACAAACCTGAAGTCACCAGATGCCACTGAAAATACAAGGCATAGGCTTCTATATAACTAAAACCAAGGAAATTAATTTATTACATTAACCATGAGATGAAAAGTTTGTGAGCCCATGAAAATCACTGCAGAATGGGGTTCCCAGAGGCCATTAAATTAAACGCTAAGCCATGGCCAAAGATGCTTGGCTATCATGTTGCCACATCATTCGCACAGCTTGGAAAGCAAGTTGGTCATGTAACAATATGAAATGAGACACTAAACACATCCTGAATGGATTGTGGCTGCTGGGAAGAAACATGAGCAGGATGGGAACACTGCCTGCTGCTTCAGGCTTAGAAGATGAGGCCAGAGTAAGAGGGACCTCTTACATTCTTTATTTAGATAAAATTTAAAGGTGGCTTGAAAGCAGAGCTGGTATGCTTCTTCAGGGCTATGCCCCACAATTGTGAAAGGTAGGGCTGATGGTGGGATATGAACCCGCAACATTGAAAGAACTGTGATTTGAGTTACAAAACCAAGGAGACCAGTGCCTTTGAAATCTGCAGGTTTGCCTCAGCCAACTTATGTAGTCACTGCAAATGTCATAGATGTTAAATGTTTATCCTTGCTGTACAGTTACTAAAGGAATAGGCGTTGGAGCTTGGCATAAGATTAGTTGAGTTTGCTTGCCAGGGTGTTTTATCATTGGCATAATGATACTGAACTGGCTCCCATTGCTCTTTACCAGTGGCCACACTGACTAAAGCTTCTGGGAATGTAAGGTCAAACCATATGGAAGGCTCAAAGTTTCACATCCCGAACTTTTTCAGGTTTGTTTAGAGAATAAATGCAGTCCCTCCAACTCCAAAAACAACAGTATACAATAAAATATTATAATATATAGCTAATTCCATTAAGTGTATTTTATTGCTAGTAACACTTGCTTCTCTACTCTCCCATGATATATCCTATTTAATTTGTTTTGGTCTGTCCCTCTGGTTTGTGGCATGTGAAAGTGGGAATATCTGGGATTGAAGGCACTCCTCCACATACAGTAGACATTTTCTGCCTTTTTTTCCTAACCTTCATTCTATTGTTTCTCTCTTCCC
Organism: Phrynocephalus guinanensis; assembly: GCA_037367245.1. Taxonomy (NCBI): domain Eukaryota; kingdom Metazoa; phylum Chordata; class Lepidosauria; order Squamata; family Agamidae; genus Phrynocephalus; species Phrynocephalus guinanensis. Next base: position 74,673,109 of record CM074740.1, read on the forward strand.
TGGCTCTGTTGGAAGTGGTCTGCACAAGACTGCCAATTTTCAAATGTGCGTTTTCCCTACTACAGGTCGCCTAGCAAGGCAAGGAACAAATTAAGTGGTCATCCAGTGAACAGCTAAATTTGTTGACCCATTGCTTAGATGGCTTATGAATAGTGCAGAGAGATGCATGAGGAGACAGAGAAAGTAATGAAGAAACATGAGGATAGCTATCGGGGAAATAAAGATTTATTTATTTATTTTTCAAAAATGACATTGCCCATTTCCAGCCCTGCATTTTTTCTTTTGCATGTTCGCTTTGATTCCTTACTCATGAGATGGAGGACTGTTTTTCTCTTCTTGCGAAGAACAGGTTGGCCAACCAGGTCATGGAATGTTTGCCCCGTGTGTTGCCTTTCTCCTCCTGTTCCTTTGAATGCCACCTGCTTGGTTTACATTTGAGATCTTTTCTATAGACCGCCCTTCTTTCTAGGAGCCCTGCATAAGGAATCTCAGAGATGCAAGAGTTCTGAGACACATCCTTTCCCCCTGCTTCTCTCCTACCCCCAAACCAGCAGGACTACCCCCAATCTGTATTGTTTCTGGTGATATGTTAATTTCGGCATTCAGGTCTCTGGGCTGGCAGCTGGGAGGGAAAACAGAATCCCGTTTCAACGTGTAAACCAGAGTTGATTGTAGAAGTGACTGCTAGGGGAATAAACATCCAAGAGGGAGTTGTCATTTTTAATGGTGATTCATGTTTCTGGCCATTACTGCGTGCACATTACACCCCCAGAGACCGGGACACCGATAGATTTCACATCATTGCCGCTCCATTTCAGCACCGTGGGCAGCGCTGTCCCGACACAGCTTCCCTTTCTCAGACAGTGTCTTGTATTTTCAGCACCACTGGAGGAGTAAAACATCAGTGTTTTTATTGATCAGTGGACCCGGAGGTCAAGAAGGTGAAATTATTAACCAGAGGGAGTCTGTTCAGAGATAAAAGAGAAGGCGCTAGTGCAGGTCAGAAGTAAATGATGAATATGTGGCAATGGATGTTCCAAATGGCGATTAAGGAAAATGTTTTTAAATCCTAAAAGAAAATGGCAGGTTTTGGAGCCTGGATGGCAGGTTTTGTTCAGGGAATATTAATTTTTTCCTTACTATTAAAAGTGAAACATGGAGGATTTATCGAATGGTTTTCTGCCAGATGGGCAGTATATAAATCGAATTAATAATAATAATAATAATAATAATAATAATAATAATAATAATAATAATAATAATAATAATAATAATAATAATAATAATAATAATAATAATAAACTATCACACTAGGAAAACCCAGCCCCCAATGCAAAAGTCTACACTGGGGTAAGCACCATGGCCTTCTAGGTATTGCTAGATTATAGCTCCCAGCATTCCTTACCATTGTCTATGTTGGCTAGAAATCAAGGTGGTTGTAGACTGCCATCTGGAAGAGCACAGCTATGCATTCTTGGCTTTAAACCTTGCAAATTCCTCAGAAAGATGATATTTTCCACCCAGAAGCCACTTTGCAATTGATGTTACTGGGGAAGTTCTAGGGAACCCCCCCCCAAAAAAAAAGACAGCGCAGACACTAATATAGTAAAAAAAAAGAGTAACTGTGGCTAAAGGACAAGTGTTTCTTAAAACAAGGCATGGAAACAGTTACTTTTTTTGACTGGACACTCCCAGAATACTCAAGTTGCTGTGACCATAGCTGTGCTGTCTTGGAGTATCCCAGAAGTCACTGTCCAAAAAAGTAACTTCTCCCATGTCTGCTTAAAACCATCTATGCCCCTTTCCTCTTTGTATTAGATTCCTTCCTGCTGTCTTTCTGTTTTCAAAATATTATCACCCTCCAATTTGACAAAAATTCAGTTTTTCATAGAAGTAATCTTTTTCAGCCATAATGAGTCATGCAGATGAGGCATGCTAATACTGGGTAGCATGCAAATAGTGATGACAGCCACCACAAAAATAGAAAAAATTAAAAATTCAGGGACTCCAAGTTTAGTAGGAAATAATATTTCAAAGTGAAGGAAGCAAAATGAATGAGCATGTGCCGATGGATCACACGACTAGAGTAAGGGTGTATGAATCACTGACTTGGAAACTCCAAAATAAACAGGACAAGATATAAGATGTGACAGAGTTAACAAAAAGTGTGTAACCACTGGGGGAGGGGGGGGGAAGATCTGTGAGTTCCACTGTCCTTTGCTGTTTTGATTATCTTGAAAAAGCAAAATTAAGTCATGGATTTCCATTGGAAGTATTGTCATTAGCAAATGTTGCTAAAGTTTTCAAGCAAAAAATTGAAACAGTATTCTCCTCTATTTGCACTGGGCAAATTATGTTGGCACAGCAGTTGTCAATAGAGATGGGCACGAAACGAACAATTTTTCATTTTCATTTTCGTTTTTTCATTTCATTATGCAACAAAACAACAAACGAATTTTGTCTCTAAAATAAAACAAAACAAACAGAAACACCAGAAAACTTGTGCATTTCGTTTTCATTATGGCAATACAGTCAACTGCTTTAAATGCTAAAAAAAATCACAAAAATTGAAATAAATGGTAATGAAATGGTAACAAAATGAACAAAAACGAAAATGAATTTTTTGCAAAAATTTGCGAGAAACGGAAACAAACCAAAACGGACCCTCTAAACGACAAATGAAACACCTTTTTTTTTTATCCGTGCCCATCTCTAGATGTCAACATTGTATCTGCCAGCCATATGGGTATTTAAACTAAGTGGCCTCACGGAAAAAGCAGCAGTAGCCAAAATTCAGATGAATACCTGAAACAAACAAACAAGAGTACCCTGTCCGTTATATGGAATGGATGTCAAGTGAAGGTAGTCTGCAGTACTACAAGTATGGAAACGACAGAATCCCCTTGAAGGATTTTCTGTCTGGCATGATAGAGCACCATATAGGATGGGGAGATGGTCTTTGCAGTGGTTAGATGCCATTTGATAACACAATATTTAAGTCAAAATTGGCCAGAGCTATCCTGCAACCCTCAGCAAACAGAGAGTTGTGTGAGTGGGTCCTCACATAAATACATGGTGGAGCATGCCAACAGGATGGCTGGCATACTGTTGTGCCACTGGGTAGAACGGATGGATTTTTAAAATATATTTGGTGACAGTACACCCTAAGATGTTCTCGATATAAAATTAACACAGGCCTTTCCTTGGGAATTAGCTTAACAACAACAACAACAGCAGCAGCAGCAGCAGCAGCAGCAGCAGCAGCAGCAACAACAACAACAACAACAACAACAACAACAACAACAACAACAACAAACAACACATGAGCTTCTCCACATAGCAAAGCTTGGTTGGCTGCATTATGTCATGGCTTCATCTCATCCACAGTGTGATCCCTGATTGCCCCTAGAATTTCTTTTGGTGCCAACCCAGAAAAACAATAACTACTCAGCAAAGTAAAACAGGAGGAAGGGGGTAGACCTAGTGAAGTAACAGAAGAGTGACTGTGACAACGGACAGGAAAAGGGAGAGGGGAAAAAAGTCAATATTATTATCACACAGAGTTTCTTAAAGATTTAGTTTATACTCTGAAAGTATCATGTAGAGCTCAACAATCAAATGACAAGCTATGCCAGCTACACAGTTGACACTCGTTGATTCCATGTCTCAAGAGTATAAGCCCTGCAGAAGACATTATGTTCCTGATTCAAGGCTCAGAGTTTCCAACAGGGCTATACACAGCACGTCATGTGGTAACAATGATTCTGCCCAAACTCTGTTTGTGAATGTTCGTGTTCATGCAGGTATGGGTGGGATGTATAGCTCCATAGTGGAATGCATGCTTTAGGTGCATTAAACCCTAGATTAAATTCCTTGTTAAATCTTTATTTTCCCAATAATTATAATATAGTTACGCTACGTCATGTGTAGAACTTGATGAAGGGCCACTTCAGTCCCTTTGAAATGTAATAGTTATTGTTCTAAAGTTACTCCTTTAAGATGTGGGGTGTGGCCTTGCTAAATGGAAGAAACTGCTGGGTAGCTCAGAGGTTTAGGTATCTGTCTGCGGGACTAGAGGTTGGGAGTTCTATTACCCACTGTGCCTCTTTGGCAGGGGCTGGAAGCAATGATCCGCTGGGTCCCTATCAGCTTTGCAGTTCTCATAAAATTTTATAGAATCATAGAGTTGGAAGAGTCCTCAAGGGCCATCCAGTCTAACCCCCTGCCATGCTGGAACCCCCATCACAGGACTCCTGACAGCTGGCCATCCAGCCTTTGCTTAAAAACCTCCAAAGAAGGAGACTCCACCACCCTCTGTGGCAACATATTCCACTGCCGAACAGCTCTAACCATCATGAAGTTCTTCCAAATGTTCCAATACAATCTCTTTTCCTGTAGTTTGAAACCATTGCCCTGAGTCCTAGTCTCTGAAGCCATGGAAAACAAACCAGTTCCCTCTTCAATATGACGTCCTTTCAAATATTTAAACATAGCTATCACATCCCCCCCTCTCAGCCTTCTTTTCGAAAGGCTAAACATTCCCTGTTCCCTAAGCCATTCCTCGTAAGACATTGCTTTGTGACCTTCAACCATCTTGGTTGCCCTCCTCTGTACCTGCTCGAGGTTGTCTAAGATGATATGATGAAGAGAAGATATAATTGCTTGGTTTTTGTTGTTGTTGGCATCTTATAGATGTTCTGTTACTAACAAGATGGACCCAAGGAATGTGTTTTTTTTTGTCACAGGCCAGTGGCTTATAGCATTTATATGTACAATGAATACAGCAGGTAATTAGCAGTTTTTTTTAAAAAAAAACATGGTTACAAACGATTTCTTTGAGGACAAAAACTATAACTAATAGTTTCTGAAGAGTAACTTTACAAGTTGTGTTGTTGTTGCATTACTTAGTGCCACCGTTGCAACCAAAATTCTGAAGATTTGTGTGAAAGATTTTTTAATCTAGTGTATACATGCATAAAACACCAACTGTGTTCAAAAGTTCTGGCAATAGATTTTTAGTGAGATAAAGGAAATACTTCAAGTCGATATTGAATGTAAGCCGGAAATGGCATTGTTATCATTACCACTTACTAATGAACATGATATAAAACTAAAGAATTAACTGCAAATCTTATGACAGCAGCAAGACTGATTATAGCAAAAAACTGGAAATTGAAGCTAGATTTCAGGATGGAAGACTGGTATAATGAAGTGTGGGACATAGCTTTAAATGACAAATTGTCTTGTAGTTTAAAAGTTTTGCGAGGGGAAATGAGGAAGGATATTTTTATGATATTTGGGGGAAATTTATAGACTATGTTTTATTAAAAGGGAAAGGGAAACAACCGATCTATAATCCAACACAGTTCTGGAGAAAAGGACTCTAAGAAGCCAGTTAGAAAAAGAGAAGATGATGAAGAAAAAGAAGCCAAAGGAACAACTGGATGGTCCCAGGGGGGTTGGGGGGGTGCACATTTGTTGTTTGTACTGTTTATTTGTTTGTTAGTTTATTATAAAATAATAAAATTAAAAAAAACGCCAACTGTTCTGCACAGAATGATGAAACTGGTCTCATCCAATGGCCTCTGACTTGCTTAAATTACTATATGATTTGTTCTAAATGGAGAATCAGATTCCAGGACTCATCAAACCTCACTTTCGTCTGAAAGATTGTAACAGAAACTGCAAGAGTGAATAGGGAAGCGTGCCTGAGAACTGCTTTTGGTATTGAGATGGATATTTGTACAGGATGGATACATCTTTTTAGCTTAGAAGTGAGGGTATAATAGATTAAGGATTTAAAAAGATATGCGGATAATCATTCCATAGAGTGTTCATGGCAGAGCTATTGGTTTTGTACCAAACAGACAAACAAACAAACAAAAACAAACAAAGAAGAGGACACTAGATATGTACATGGATGTGAGACATACAGTTGCAAATAGGCTTTTTGGATATTTTTTCCAAAACAATTTTTTCTTCAAAGCCTTTATCATCTCTTCAAATTGGAGGTGCTTGCTTAATGATGACTGTTGAAAGGTAGAAATTCCAGGGCTGAAGAGAATAGTTTTGGTGTTTGGGAGTAAATGATAAAAGGCAAAGACTGAGTTTTGCATCTGGTTGACAAATGGTACGCTGTTGCTTTCGGAGGCTCAAGAACTGACTAACAGGCTCATTCTGTGCTTGGGTGCCTTCTTGCCGCCTTCTCTTCAATATACATTTCCAAAGAAAACTTTGAAAACTTACTTCTTGGGCTGCAACTCCCAGATTCCCCATACAGCTCCAGAATCAGACTGCTAGTCTCAGTTTCATTTGTGGAAGTCTTTCCCCTGCTCTTGATTTTAGACACATTACAAGGAAAGCAGTCGTGGAGGACTGCTGGGTGGGAAAAACTAGTGCATGTCTGGCCTCAAAGCTTGTAGTCTTCTGGGTGCCATAGTGGGTCCGTGATGCCTCTCCCTTTCTACTCTGCCGAGGACTTCAAAAAGCTTGGTGAAGTTGCATAAAGAAAGGTACTATCACTCCCTAAACCTACCAACCAGCATAGGAATTTGGCATACTATATATCAGATTCTGGGAGCCAGGAGTGTGCATGAGAGATATGTACCTAGTATTACCTAATAGCCTGTTCTTTCATAAGATTGTCCGCAGTCTCTTTGGGAAGTTCAGAACATGAAACAAAGTAAGGGAAGAGAAGTATGATCGAACAAGAGTAGATGTGCGCACAAGTCATCAAAGTGGATGGATGACAAATGACAAATTTATGATTTTTGTAAATTTACCATTTTATGGGTTTTTTTTATGCATTGATTGGTTTGTCAATCTGTTTTTGCATTTAAAAACCTTATAAAATATTCTCCAAGGTACCTAGAGGCACCAACATTGCAGAGAAGCTTCTCTGGACACTCCTGTTCAAACACTGGACATTTTGAAGTTTGGGTTTTGGACAACTGCTTTTTTGCACTCCCAAAGAGGTTCCCCCAGGAAAGCACCCTCAGGCACCTACTGTAAACCCATAAATCTTCAAGAAAGGTTTCCCAACTCTCCTGTACCAGCCCTTCATGTGTGGTGAAGATTGGGTTTCAGACACTTGGGTTATACAGCCACCAAATGGTCCCTCCCAAAAGGGCCCTTTAGCAACTGGCTTGGCGAAACCCAATCATCACCAAAACTTAGAGAGATTGTAGGGAAGAGTCAGGGGAAGCTTACCTTTTATTTTGGTTGTCTCTAAGTGACTTGGGGGCATTTTATAGCTCTGAATAACAAATCTAAAATCACAACAAGGTCATCAATTTGTATTCATCCATTGTATCCATTTATACAATATAAATCCATAAAATGGTGGTCTGGGAGTTGAGTCATGGCTACTGGACTTCTTTTTTGAGAGATAGAAACATTTCGCTGTTCATCCAAACAGCTTCATCGGTCTGAATACAGCTAGTGCAAGATACCTTCTTATAGTCAGCTTGACCTCTTGTCCCCTTGTCTGATTTGAATGGTTTTTGCCATTTGTTTTTAAATCTGTGCCCACATCTAAATAAGAGATGAAGAAAGAAGCATGCAGCTGCTCAGAGTGAAATGGGAAAATCTGTTGTTTTACCAAGTGGAGGGCAATAGATGTGTGGGTTTTCAGTAGGTTGTGGAATGAGTAGTTAACTAAGTAATGGCTCTGCTTATATGGGGTTGAGGTCAAGTATTGATAACTGCCTTGCTGGGTAAACAGTATCACATTTATAAGGTGTTCAGCCTGAGACCTGAGTCACCCTGTCATTTTTCCATGGAGTGTTGCAAGTTGCCTTCTCTCCTAAGAGGCCTTTTTCCTTTATCATCATCCCATCTCCATTTGTGCTTCTGTTAATGGCTGGACTGACATTCTTGTGAACAACAGCCCCTATGCATAATCAAAAGAAACAATGCTTTTCTTTACAAGAAAGGAACAGAATGAAAGCTGCCACCAAAAAGGGAGAAAGCACAATGCTTTTCTAGCTGTAAAAAAGATAACTGATAAGGAGGGTGGGGGTGGGAAGGAAGGAAGGAAGGAAGGAAGGAAGGAAGAGGGATGGAAAAAACAGTAAAAGAGAAATTGAGATGGAGAATGCTAGTGAGAGAAATGTTGTGGAGATGAAAAGAAATTACCATACACCAGGATCCTGTTATTCAACCTAATTTTCAAAGGACTGCAGCTGTTGCACTGAGATAATCTGTTAATTATAACAGTCATTGTGTTTTGGCAATGGAAGAAGTGGGGGAAACACAGGCTATAAAGCAAGTTGAGCTGTGCAAGACGGGGGAGGGAGGCGGCAGCAAGACTATGTCAAAGCGTTTGTCAGGTGTTTGCCTTCTGGTGGGTGGTGGGAGTGAGCATGATGGGGAGCCCTTGAAACACCTTTCCATCTTGCTGTTGAAAATGGGGGTTGGGGGGGAAGGAGTACAGTACACCTGCAGACATTAATAAAATTTGCTTGTGAGCACAGATGGAAATGTGGATAGATTTTACCTGTGCACCATCAACAAGATGAGGCTGATCAACAGAGCGGTCTAAAAAATCCTCCAGGTTTACGAGCATATGCTGCAGTCCTATATAGGCTCGAGAACAAACTCCATTTAACCCATAGGGGAACAGAATAAAAACACCATGTGCCCATACAGCCTAGAAGCAAGGCGGGACTCAAATGCTGTGCTTGGTGTTTTGTGGAAGTGTGTTTTGAGGAAGCTCAGGAAGTGTGTTTCTGCCTCCGTTCCAAATTCGGAACTGAAAATTCTGATTGTGATGAATCCTGATAGATGTCCACCTAAGGAAAGATGACAGCCATTTTTAAACTACAGTGCCCATCATCCCTGACCACAGGAAATGGTGAGAGGAGTTGATGGGCATTAGAGTGCAACATATGGAGAACTTTCAGTACCATGGCCCACATCTAAGTCCTCTTGGACAACCTGCATATGCAGAACATTTACCTTTTCATCTCTACATGTACCCTGAACATGGAATAATTCATCTTAGACCATCTATGTTCTTATGTGGTTGAAAGCATTTCCCAATGAAGTAGAAAAATATTCCGGCTTATATGTTGTGCATTCTTGGAAGGAACCAATATGAAGCCAGTGCTCTGTAAGTGACGTGGTTGGAAAGGTAAAATTTGTCCTGTTCTCTTGTTTTTGGACTGTTAGCGTCAGAATCCTGCAACAAGCTTGACTAAGGCCACAGAATAGGAGAAGGAAGATGGAAGAAATAGCTCCAGCAAGTGAGTCAGGCCACTCATTGCAAGGAATGACCCACCCCCTTAGCAGGTCCTAGCTGCTTTACTTTCCCTAGAGATCCATGGTTCCAAGGCCATTCTCTTTGCTGCAAATCTTCAAATTGAAACTTGGAATATATTAGCTGAAATCCTGTTCTCCAGTATAGTAGGTCACACCTAGAGTAGGTCAATTGAATCAGTGACGATTTGCTGTATCAACTCTTCTGTAGAACCCATTTATACAATGGCCCTAATCTAGTTATAACTTAGTACACAAAGCAATAGGATTTCAGACATAGATCCTTGTCCTGTCCTCCTGTCCATTTTTTCCATCTTGATATTGAGAGGAACTCATCATACCTCTCATTGCTTATTGGCAGCTGCCTTCATAGTTACCACAAGTAGTTGATTGCACTTTGTGCTATTAACCCATTACAGTGGACCCTTGTATAACAAACGGTTTGTATAACATAAAATATGTACAACATAAAATAATTATGGAGATTGGGAAAATTTGCTTAACAGAATTGCCTATGGGGCGTATCTGTACAACATAAAAATGGTTGCAATTAGGGATTACTGTTTTCAGTGCATTCCTATGGGGAATTTGTATAAAGGAAAATTTGCTTAACAGAATTTCATTTGGAACGAATGAATTCCTTTATACAAGGTACCACTGTATTTCTACTTCTGTTGAGGAATTGGATTTGAACCAGTGAAAGCTCACACTGAAATAAAACAATTTTTAAAATCCCAGATCTTTTAAAAAATCATCTAGGAGTTACTCATGTCTACCAGTAACTTTGAAATTATGGTATTATATTACTCTTCATCAAAATGAACTAGATAAAATAACAGTATTATTTGTAACTAATTCCTTCCAAGTGGAAAGTAACCAGCTATGAACAACATGGCCTACCACTCCTGTGACAAGTGTTGAAGAGTAGAATTACATGCTGCACATGATATTGGAATAACAATACAAACAGTGCATCAAAGGGTAGATTTTTTAAAATGTTTTTCAGCATTCACTCCTGCAATTGGGAAGTTCCAGATTCAGAGGGCCAATACCACACCAATGACTTTTAAAGTCTTAAATAGCTTTGGACCTTGATATCCAAGGCATTGTATCTTGCCTTATACACTAGGACTGCTAGGATTAGCCCATCTTCATGCCCCACTATGTATGTGCTAGAATGTCATGCAGATCAACAGAAGAGGGTTTTCTTAGCTATAGCATCCTTGTTATTAGTACCCCCTCCTTTGGGTAGCCCAACTGGCACAAGCACTGTTTTGCATTATTTCAGATAAAAACCTGGCTGTTGATTGAAACAGTTGGCAATTCCAGAGATGATAGCTTGGTGTTTAGTCTTTCAGTTTGTTTTAATTTTGTTTTTATACATTTTCTTTGTTTGACTATTGCCAAGAACCATAGTCAATGGATCTGTAGGTGCAGATTGTAACTAATGAAAGAATCTCCACTTTGACTTCAGGTTGTGCATGACTTAGATGCACGCAACTCAAAATCAATACAGGTGCTCTTGCATTAGCAGCCATCTGCTGCTGCTAGTGTGATTACTCCAACTGAATTGGCAAACCTATGCAGTAGAAAACTGGCCCAAGTTTAACTGTATGGAATCCAGACAGACAGACAGACAGACAGACAGACAGACAGACAGACAGATAGATGATAGAGCTAGCAGTGGTAGAATGATGCTCCAATGCTCACAGCACCATCCTACTGTTTTTCAAATACAGATGGGATCATTACTTGGTTATATTTTCTCATCTTAAAATACTTTCCCACTTTTGGGTGTGCCTCCTCTTGTTGTTGTATACATTTCCCAGCTTCCCTGGAGCCATTGCAGATGGAGGGCTTCCATGGGTGCATTGAAGACTCATCTGCAGGGGACTTATTTGGTCTCTTCATGTGGATATTGCTTTCCCCCTACTTAGTATGTGGTGAAAGTGGGGCACCAGGAGTGTTGGCCCTTTCCACATATCCCATTAGACTTCAACAATGATATGTAATGTAAGAATTTAATTTCAGTTGACTTTCAGTATGAATTGATTGAAATTCACATACATAAAATGGGACAGGCGAACTCAAATGTGGCAGGAAGCAAAACTGAGATATTAGTCCATTGTGGCCAAGGGCTTTGAGTGCTTTATTCCTTCAAAGGCTGCATTTGAATCCATGTGTATTCTCCCCCTGTTAGTGCTGAATCAGGGTTGTCTCCTTGCATTCCCCACACCCTCAAAAGGCCCTTCGACTTTAGCATGCAAATGGCAGCCAGGTATGATGAAGTCCTTTGCTTGCTGCAGACGGGTGAGAGTTTTATCCCAACTCATTTGTGAAGAATTTAACAATATTTGCAAACTACATCATTTAGAGGGAGAGAGTTTGAGGATATTTTTAAAACGTCAGACAAATGAGAAAGAAAAATGTTTGTCCCTACATTTCCCTGTTTTGGTTTACACTTTGTAGTATCCTGGGGATTGTAGCCTACAAAACTAACTTTCCTGAGCTCTGCTTTCCCCCAATAATATCATTGCAGCCATCACTCTTGCCTAGGTCATTAACTTCCCTGTGGATAGCTTCCTTCACTTACGGCCTTTTTACACGACCCCTAAGATCCACTGGCCACTTAAATTCGGACCAGAGATCTTAGGGGTTCCTCGCTCTTCCTCTGTCCCCACCCCCCTCCGCACTTCCTGGTTTCTGGCTGCCCAAGGGAGGGAGCAAAAAGAAAGCAAAGACTGCCGGTTTACCTCCGTTTTGTTCCGGGCAGCATTCAGATCTCTTAAAGGGGCGGGGCGCAAAAAAAGAACAAACAGAAGCCAGGAGAGCCCCGCACTCACTATCCTTACACCGGATCAAAATTTTGTCACATCCAAAAAGCAGGTACAAGAAAACTGCTGTTTGGTCGCGCTAAAGTGGGCGGGGTCGCACTTAATTGTCTGCAAAGTCCGGAGCTGGTGGGTAAACATTTTTAAGGTCCGGACCTTGCAGCCATTTGCGGCGGAGCTTAGGGGTCGTGTATAAACGCCCTTAGCCTACTAAATCCTTTGTCCATCTGGGCTACATCTAGGTGGGGGCTGCTGGGAAGGATGGAGTGGCTGGTTAAGTACCCAGTTCCCTTCAGGGAGAGAGTGACGCACACCGATTTATTAGTGATAACCTTTTGGGTGGATTCCGTAATCTCCCCGCTGAGCCCTCCCATCCCTTCTCTTGCTCCGGCTCTGGGCCTGCCAACTGGACCAGAGGAAACTACAAATCCTCTTTAATCTTTAATAATGACATTAATATAGATAGCGATTGTTTTCCTTGGAAAAATAAAACCGATACCTCCTCCTGCCCTCATCGGGAGATGGCTGGTACATGAAAGACCTCCATGGGTGGTGCTTATACCTGGCACAAATGAGATCTATTTCACCTTCTAAAGCTCTTGTCACATTTCAAGGCTTCTGATCAGCTACACTGATCTCCTTTGGATTTCTGTCTTGCTCACTATCTAATGAATCTGGGATCTCATCATTGCAGGGAGCATATTTATATTATCATGCTGTTTTATGCACGGTTACCTTTGGTTTTAAAAGCTTTGGCTTGAGAAAGATTTTTCTCCTAAGCTTAGAAGTGGGGTGGGGGTGATAGTCCTTGTTGTGCTTTGTTGTGCTTCAGGCAAAGTGTGGATGTGAGAAGGGGAAGAAAAGCAACACTTGGAAAGTTACTTTTAAAAATACTACCTATAGTCACGGGTGTAGTGTGGGTTTCCTGCACCTTGGACAAGGTCATGGCTCACGTGCCTCCATACAGTGCATGGGCATGGTGGGAGAAGGCCCAGGGTGGCACCATCAAGTGACCATGAAGTTGCTCAAGGTCTGTGCTGGTGGCAGTGGGTGGCCTGGCACTCCCCTAGCAACTTGGACTCAGACTGCCGGAAGGGCGAAGAGGAGCACCAGGAGAGCTTGTGGTACTGCAACTGGAGAGGGAGCTGGTGCACCCCTAAGAATTTTGTGCCTGGGCCAACTGCCTCACTGATCTCTCCCATGCTACTCAGTACAATGTTTTCAAGTTGCATTCTACAATTGGGAATTTGGGAGATTTTGAGACATTCGCCTCAGAGTTAGGCCCCATGTGGCCCCCGCCACTCTTTCCTCTGGGCTGCAAGACATTGTGGCTCACTAAGGAGGGAACTGTACTTGCGTGCTGGTGGCACTCTGTCTGTCACCATATAGAAGATTTGCCTGAAAGTTCCAGGCTTGGTTCTTGGAGGTGTAGGAACTGTGACTGACTAGTAAGACTCAGACTCACTCAAGCTATGATGTGGCCTCCACCACTCTTTCCTCTGGGCTGCAAAACACTGTGACTCACTAAGAAGGACAATTTACTGGCATACTCAGGCCATTCAGTCACTTTGGGTACTGGAGCTGGCTGGCAATGATCCTCCCCTACTCGGGCCCTGTGGCCTCAGACTCAGGCCTTTGGGTCTCCGTCTCCGCTACTCTGTCCTCTGGGCTGCATGTGAGTCACTGAGAAGGGAATTCAGGAATTCTTCTAATCGAGCGGTCCTTTTGGCCTTGCCTAGTCAGGCCCTGTGGCCTCAGACTCAGGCTATGTGGCCTCCTCCAGCCACTCTGTCCTCTGGGCTGGAAACCACTGTGGCTCACTAAGAAGGGATGAAAACTTACAGTACTAGTACTGTAGCACACTATTTGTACATATGATTGCTTTTCCTGCAAATAAAATGCAAAAAAAACACACATAATGTAGCTTAACAACTAACCTGAACACATGTTCAAGCTGGCACTAACACTGCTTAAACATTTTATAATCATTTTTGCCCAAACCCTGGAACAAAGACTGCCGGACAAGAAAACTTAATGTTACGTTCACCAAGCTACACTTGTAGGTGGTGGCGGTTGAAGAGTTATGTGAGAAGTTGTGGGAACACTCATGTCATCAGGAATAGTTGGAGGTGGGGTTAGGGTTAGGGTTAGGGTGGATGTTTTGGCCCCCGCCACTCTGTCCTCTGGGCTGCAGAACACTGTGGCTCACTAAGAAGGGATGAAAACTGCTTGTAGCACAGCTTTGAAGAGGCAGCACGCTGCCTTGCTGGCCTTTGGGCAAGCCCGTACTCAGGCCATTCAGCAGCTCGTTTGGGTACTGGAGCTGGCTGGCAATGATCCTCCCTTACTCGGGCCCTGTGGCCTCAGACTCAGGTCTTTGGGTCTCCGCTACTCTGTCCTCTGGGCTGCAAGACACTGTGGCTCACTAAGAAGGGAATTGTACTTGCGTGCTGGTGGCACTCTAGAAGATTTGCCTGAAAGTTCCAGGCTTGGCTTTTGGAGGTGTAGGAACTGTGACTGAGTCAGACTCACTCAAGCTATGTGGCCTCCGCCACTCTTTCCTCTGGGCTGCAAGACACTGTGGCTCACTAAGAAGGGAATTGTACTTGCGTACGATTACGTACGTACTGTCACTCACCACACCGCCACCAAGAGTATGTCAGAAAGTGCCATGTGTGGTTCATGGTGGTACTAGTACTCACAGTCACAAAGAAGGGCTGAAAACCCGTGGCCTCCGGTTCGCAGCCCTGTGGCCTCAGACTCACGCTATGTGTCCTCCGCTACTCTTCACTCTGGGCTGCAAAACACTGTGACTCACTAAGAAGAACGACATTTTGCCTGCGTACTGGGAGTTTGCTGGGATAATAGCACACACCTTGGACTTTGTGGCCTTGTGGCCTCCCTTTCGCAGGACCCTGTGGTCTCAGACTCAGCCCTTTTGTGCTCCCCTACTCTGTCCTCTGGGCTGCAAGACTCTGTGACCCACTAAGAAGGACACATTTTACTGTTAACACAGCCCCGTGATGATAAGGCAAAAATCTGCCATGCTGGCCTTGCTGGCTCCCTTACTCTGGCCTTGTGGCCTCAGGTACTCTGGCGTTGTGGCCTCCCGTACTCAGGCTCTGTGTGGTGGTCTCATACTCTGGCCTTGTGGACGCCCTTACTCTGGCCTTGGACTGTGGACGTGGACGCTCATAGTCCTCCTTGTATAGCCTAGTGGGATCTGGGATGTAGTTAGAGTTCTTCTGCCTAATCCAAGCTGTGTGCCCGTACGCCACCATGGTGTCTTCCTTAAGAGCAACCCAGAGCCCAATCCCTACCTATTCCAAGTTCCAAACCCTAACCCTAACCCTATAATATCAGACTCTAACTGCTAGATGACCAGGGTTGCATTGGCTTGGCTTTACAGTGTGATGTGAAGCCAGGACCTTGGAGATGGGGGGGGCATTGAGAGGAGTAGACCCTCATCCAGATTTGGGGAGGAACGGAATGTCTGTGTCTCCTGCTGCCTCTGAGAGGTGGAGGGGAGATGGGATGGATAAAAGCTTCAAAACAAAAGAACAACAAAAGTATAACAGCAGGCAGCCAAGTAGGGTGGCCGCCCGGCCGGTTCAGCGCTGAGCTGACCAAGAGAAAAAAAAAGAATATTGCATTTCTGGCCACTTTGTTTGCTTTATTGCATAGGATGCAGTCTTATGCTACGATATATTTATTAATATTATTCATCACCACCTAGTTTAAAGTGTTTTCCGCCAGCTCTGGGTCATTGCGGGACGCCCCCATGCTCTGGGTGGGAATGGGAAGTCAAATTGTGCTAAATCGCGGTAGAAACGACAAACAACAAACAACACGACGAAATGACAAATTTTTGGAAAATTTTGCGAAAAACGGAAACGACCTGAAACGGACCCGTCCCGAAAAATGACAACTCTAAAAAATTTTTTTTCTGGTCGTGCCCATCTCTACTGGTTATAGTTATTTCCAGAATGGTAGCCATGTTTATCTGGATGTTGTTGCAGCACAAGCAACAGCACATAGGTTAGAATTAACTTGATGGCACCCAATTCATTAAATATGGATGCCAGCCTACTCTATGTTTCAGTTAATGTCTTCCAGCTTTTGACTTTTCAGATGTTTTGGACCTGAAATTGCAGAGCCCCCAGAAAGCAAATGATCTCAGGAGCAGGGACATATCTGGATTAATTAATTAATTTGTTCTACTCAAATCTGTGCACAACGAATCAGTTTCAGCTTTTATCTACAGTATCCGTAAAGAGGCATTTCACCCCAGTTACGAAGACATAAATTACATAACAATTGAGGATTCACCTGCCACCATTAAGAAGACTGAATGTATTAAGTTATAGACTGAAACAAGAAGGAACAATGCAGATCTTGGGCAACTATTGGGTTTGTGTGTGTGTGTGTGTGTGTGTGTGTGTGTGTGTGTGTGTGTGTGTGTGTGTGTGTGTGTGTGTGAGAGAGAGAGAGAGAGAGAGAGAGAGAGAGAGAGAGAGAGAGAGAGAGATTAGGGTTTTACAATAGAGATGGGCACGACTAGGGAAAATGACGTTTTCGAGTTGTCGTGTGTTGGAGGCAGTACGTTTCGGCTCGTTTCTGTTTTTCGCGAAATTTCACAAAAATTATTCAGTTCGTTTTTTCGTTTTTTCGTTGTCGTTAGTACTGGTTTGGGGGGGGGGTAGCGGGCTCCTGGAGGGAGCTGCAGGAGTCAGCCAGAGCCACAAGTGACGGACTGGCAGACTCTTTGCACCCGCTGTGTCTCACGTACTTGCATGTAGTGCAATGCAAGTAGATCTGGCTTAGGGTTAAGACGGGTTAGCGCAAGGGCTAGGGTTAGGCTAGTTACGGGTGAGGTTAGGGTGAGTATTGGGGTGCACCTCTGGGTGCCTCTCTGACCCACTTAGAAGGACAGTGTACTGGCGTATGGGTTAGGCTTAGGCTTAGGGTTTGGGTTTGGGCTACGATTAGTGGTGGGCTGTTTATGCCCGATTGGCACATCCCAGAAGTCTCTGTGGTCAACCTGGCCAAGTGGCCATGTGATTGGTGGAAAATTTGCATGGTCCACTCCCATGGGCGAGCCCATCATTGCGAATGTGCAGGTGTAATAAAATAAAATAAAATAAAATAAAATAAAATAAAATAAAATCAACGGAGACTTTTTTTTTTGCAAGAAAAACCCACTGCTGCTACTGTAAAAATTCAAGCATTTAAAATAGCTAATTTTCGCATGTTTCTGTGGTGCTTTGGTGGGGTTTTGGGCAACGATTTCAAAAAAAATATTGCGGTCGCCATTTTGGATCCCCCGCACTGCATGGCAAATGGATGTGCCGTCCCAGCCTGGTACCAGCAGCGCAGCAGTAGCAATAGCCAAGGAGAGGGGGGCGGGGAAACCCCCCCCCCAAATAAAACACCCTTCTGGCCTGGTAGGTGCCCTCAGACAGTTTTCGCCTACTTTTAGGGCCGGGAATTGTTTTTTTTTTTAACTTTTAAAAACTTTTTTTCTGTGCCGCTTGGCATTGCGTGATCGCCGCGATGCAAGTAACGAGCACGACAAATCAGACCAAATTGTTCGTTCGTCGGTTCGAGCTCGAATTCTGGCGGAGTAATTCCCGTTACCGTTTCCGTAGAGTAACGGATATGAGTAACGGAAACGGAAACGGGAATACCGCTAAGTCGTGCCCATCTCTATTTTACAATTCCCTGAGCCCCACAATCATTGACTGTGGTAGATGAAGTGTCTAATCTTGGGGTCTCATGAAGAGATGATGAAACTGTATTTGCAGATCCAAGGCCTGCACGTCAAAAGACAGTAGTCTGGGCCTTATGTTTGGTGATAGATTTATGCCAGTAGGCTTTTCAGTGGGTGTTTCAGTGGCAGTATGCCCAGCCACCTGCGAGCATCACTCTTCTGTGATGGAAGAGAAGAAACTCTGGCCCTTCCTAACTCTGTCCTAGAGAGGAGGGCTATGGATTGGGGCTCAGTTGGTCTCTCAGTCTCAGCGGCAAGTGCAGTCTGCACCAACAGCACTGTCTCTATATGCTTCCCTTTTTAGCGCACATAACAGCTAACCACACTCAACAACAAATAGTATCACAAAGAGCTGTTCAAAATCAGACTCACCTACATGAAAAGGGGCAAGAACAAAAGGGAAAGGATTTTAAAATACCACCATACAGAAGTACCCATAGGGGGATCATGCACAACTGATGATCCACCCCCATCATCATCATCATCAACAACAACAACAACACTACATGCCATTGCATCTGTTCTGACTTATGGCAACTCATTCCAGGGTGTTTTAGGTAGATCATATTCAGATCAGTTTGCTGGTGGATACAGGTTCCTTTGACGTGCCTACCTGTTCTGAAACCTCTGGGGATGCGTTTAAAATTAGCTGGACTGGAACGCTGAGGTCTTCAAGCTGCTTCCACGCCTCTTCACTCAAAGCCTCGTGCTGAACACAAGCAAGCCTCCAGGATTAAAACGACTCCTGGGAGGGTTTTCTTTGAATCTGATTGGCTCAAAACTGCAATGCACCATGGATGCATTTTTTTAAAAGGCTCAAAACATTCGTACACACTTTAACTTAATGCTCCCAGGATGCATAGCATTTTCGAATGCTGGAAAGCAACTTTTTTTTTAAAAAATGCAACCATTTCTCTGTTGTATGGATTCGCCCCATACAAAATTTCCCCCTATCTCTGGAAATATTTTTTGTTAAGCAGATTTTCTGTTAAACCAACCACTTATTATACGAGGGTCCACTGTATTTGTGACTAGTATGAATACAAATTACACATGAATGAATTGACTGATTGCTGGTATCAAATAGGGAACTGATGCATTAGAAATACAAAGCCAGGAAAAGGTGAACGATAATGAACACCTGACAACATATTATGAATAGGCAAATAACAAATTGCACACTGATGAAAGAACCTGGAATGGAAGAATGGTCAATTTTTACTGATCGCAAAGTGAAATATTAAAAATGCAGAGACAACTGATGCAGCATTTCCCACTTGTTATAAAATCACTTTAATCTGAATTCAATAGGCTGCCCTCTTTCCACACCACAACACTGTGTTGAGATGCATGCTGGCCGGGGATAAATAGGCTCCCAACATGCATATTGGGGATAAGCAATTGGAGCCTGCAAGATTAAAACTCATCCTCAGGGAGTTTTCCCATTTGGTGCCTTGCATATTCCTCATCTCAATGACCCTCCCGTAACTCCATCTTTTCCTCTTGCCTGTCTCCTCCTTAGCATCACTAGGGCATGGTAACATTGCTTATCTAGCACTGCAAGTCCCAGAATCTCCCAGCCACTTGGCAGTAGCCATGCTGACTAGAGGTTTCTGGGAGCCATAGTCCCAAAAGAAATTTGGCCAACTCTGCACTACATCAGTCATCTCCTTCCAAGCTCCAAGACAGACCCAGAGCATCTGTGCTGAATAAATACAGTTTTAATTGCTATGGGTCCATTGCAAGGGATGCTAGGTTTGTAATTTGATGCGATACTTAAGAACTCTACGAACTCTCAGGTTGAGCTGACCAGCACATTCATCTGCACTAGATCAGGATAACACTAGATATCAAATCCTAGCATTCCTTAGGATGGAGCAATGGCAGCCTGCAGGCACCCATATGGTTGCTATTCCATACCACTACTTGCGGTCCCATTTCACCCCACAATTAAAGAGACAAAATAAAACATTGACTTGTGTAACAGTTCAGTTCATATCATTTATTAGTAGCATGCATATTGATAAATCCACCGTACTCTGAAATCCAAGGAAACCAGGGAGGCTTGAAATACAATGCTCAAGAGAACTATGTTCAGTGGGGCTTTCTCCCGGCACAGCCTGCAGGGCGCTGAGATCACTAAAATGGAAAATGGCCTTGTTTTCCCGGCGGGGAGAAAGAACCAAATAGTGAACTGCACAACAAATCTATGAAAAGCAGATGCCTGATTTGCAAATTCCAACCCAGTGATTAAAGAACAGTGCACTGGCAAACAGGAAGAAACAATGAATATAACAAGCAAGCGGAACTTCGTGCCACACTGATGCATTGAAAACATTTCATTTTCCATGCTGCATTTGCCTGTATTATTCAGTGGCAAATCTGAGAAGGTCATGAGACTCTCTGCGAGACAACATTCGTGTGCTGTACCCATGACAGGCTGTTTAATAATGTAGAGACACAGCATAGAGAGCATGGGAAGTCACACAAAGGAGCCAGGCATCATGGGTTGGTCAAGGACAAACCACACATGGCATTGGTGTCCCTTGGCGGCACCGATGAATGAACGTTGGTGTTTGATCTGAGCATGGGTTTCAATCTGAGGAGGTGGAAA
Source organism: Phrynocephalus guinanensis (assembly GCA_037367245.1). Taxonomy (NCBI): domain Eukaryota; kingdom Metazoa; phylum Chordata; class Lepidosauria; order Squamata; family Agamidae; genus Phrynocephalus; species Phrynocephalus guinanensis. The sequence goes on from CM074740.1 coordinate 74,693,582, forward strand.
GCATCGACTTACAATCCTTTGGCTAACTATGGCATCCCTAAAGCTTCCATCTGAGCACTGGGTAGATTTTGTCAAGCATGAATGTCTAATGGGGAGACTCTTAGCGCCGTTTATGCAGCGGTAGAGTAAGTGCCTGCTTCCTAATGCCCTCATTCCCTGAAGGTGGGGGGACTGTCATGCACAGCTGCACGGGAGAAGTGCGTTTCCAAACGTGCGAGCCTGTGAGAAACCAGTTTGCTCTCCGTTAGTTTCCCCATGACTTGAGCCACTAGTAGGCCATGCAACAGCTATGTTTTGAACTGCCAGAGCTTGGCAGTAATGAGATACAAAAAAAAGAGAGAGAGAGAGAGAGAAGCTACTTGTAAGGAGTTCTCCCTCCTGGTAATACAGATATAACCACATCACTTGACAACGGTAACTTAAGGAAAGAGAATTTGGGGGCTGGTCTTTGGTCCAAGAGTAAAGAGGTGCTGCCCTGCTCTGACAGTGGTCTACCTATGGATAACGTCACTCCACGTAAGTGTAACATTTACATTTTGCCTCTAGTCACAGGTATGCTGCCTCCCAATAGTAGGGAATGGAGCATCGTAGGGTTCCGGTGCTGTGGCTCCTCCTGATGTGTCTTGCTCGACCGTGGGTGCAGAGGCAACAAACATGGCCGGCAGCAGAAAGAGCAGAGACTGTGTATTGCAGACCAGTGGCTTGTAACAATCAGGTTTATTTAAAATCAAGTAATATGTGGCGAAGGGGGAAGGAAAGCATTTAAACATTTTGTTTTTTTAAAAAAAACCCTATAATATTATAGTTATAACATTCAATATTGTTATAATGTTAGCTTACATACTTTTTCCTGGCTTAGGAACTGTAAATGTAATTAATTAAAAATTTTAAAAAATTAGATTTCCCAGCTCTATTTAACATATGCCGTATAAGCACAGGAAAAGTACCAGAGGAAAGGAAAGAAGTAAAAGATGCCCCTTCATAGGGAGTTTTGTGTGTTTTTCAGAGTTTGGGAATGTTTCTTTTGTCGACTACCATTCAGGATGAGAGGTGGTTTGGGGAGATATAGTTTTTAAAAAGAGAGAGAGAGAGAGAGAAAAAAAATGTTTCTAAGGTCTGGTATCTTTCCATTGCACACACTCAGACACTTACTGTATATTATCCCTTTCTACCATGGGGATCGATAGCATGGGTGCCTCCTAGTCCTTGAAGATTTTGGAAACATCAGAGATCAAGAGTTGCCTTATTCTGTTTCTAAGTATAATGGCTTCCACTCCTGGAAGGAACTGTGGGGATTATAATTTTCTAAGGAGATTAGAAAAATAGCTGAACCTTGCCAAAAGAACAGTCCCTAGAATTCCTTGGGGGGGGGGAAGCTGCAACACTTAATGAGGATTATTAAATCAGGTTTTACTGAACTATGTAGGTAAGCTCTGAAAGAAATGATTCACCTATGGTCACATAACATGGAACAAAGCATCGTACTATGTCCACTTGACCTCATATTGGCAGAGCTATCAATGCCATGATTCTGTATTCAACTGAACATTCAGCGTCATTGCAGGTGGATTAATTGATTCACCCCAGAGCTTGGAAAAAGTCACTTTATTGGATGTTGGCTTCCAGAAACACGCTGCCAATACCACAGATATATGACTTTTACCTCCTATCTATGCCTGCCTCTGCCAAGGACCTTGATTGAGACTGGTGGTATGCATTTTGACTCTGCATGGATAAAACAAGAAGGGAATACTTCTTATAAACGCATGTGCTTTACTAGCTATCCAGAGAGGCTGGAGCCAAGTGCGAGAATCAGCATATTTTCTGGCCAGTACTAATGGCGCTGGACTGCTTCCTCTTTATTCTGGCATTACACTGCCTGGCAGGTGATTTATAGCTAGGGCTGGAGGAGAGTAGTGGGGCTACCCCCTTGCTTCCCTTTCTGTCCTCTCCTTCCCTCAGGTAATGGGGAGTCTCAAAGTCTGGATGGTGGGATGATGTTGTTTCTGCTGCAGATCTCAGCGTGGGCAGGACAGAATAGCACAGGTGGACAAGGATGATCCAGCTCACCACAGAAAACAAGAAGAGTGTTTGATGAGTTTGCTGACTCAGAAAAGTTCATCTGGCAAGAAGCCTCTGTAAGTGAGATGAGAGAGGATTTAAGAAAGTTTTTATTACCTTTAAAGAAGAATTCTTTCCCTCCCCTAGGATCAAGGTGTACCCATTTAAGCCTGGGTCCAAATTCTGCATCAACAAATAATTCAGTAGTGTGTGTGTGTTGTGTTGTTACAGTTGTGACCAACTCTTCTTGACCCCATGTCCATGGAGTTTTCTAGGCAAGAATACTGGAGTAGTTGGCCAGTTCCTACTCTAGGAGCCTACAGCATCTGGAATTCCCTGGTGGTCTCCCATCCAAGTACTAACCAGAGCTGACCCTGATTAGCTTCCGAAATCAGGCGAGACTGGATGAGTGAAAGCCAATTGCTGGGACCATTAAAGATGCAAACGCAATACATAAGGAGGGGTTACACCATAAGGCAAAGTGGGACAATTGATTCAGTTGAGTGGATGCATGTTATTATTAAACAAAAACTAGACAAAGAGAGCACATAGTTGCATAGATTTTGCATAGGCCAATTTATTGGCATATGTAGAAAATTAAGAAACAATTTCTTTAGTATAAATCATGGGATGAACTCCTGGAATCTGAGGACCAATTTTTGCCCAGCTGGGGTGCGTTACAACAAATAAAATATAGTGTTTAAGTTAATAACAATGGGCGTTTATACACGACCCCTAAGCTCCGCCGCAAATGGCTGCAAGGTCCGGACCTTAAAAATGTTTACTCACCAGCTTCGGACTTTGCAGACAATTAAGTGCGACCCTGCCCACTTTAGCGCAACCCAGAGCAGTTTTCTTGTACCTGCTTTTTGGATGTGACAAATATTTGATCCGGTGTATGGATAGTGAGTGCGGGGCTCTCCTGGCTTCTGTTTGTTCTTTTTTTGCGCCCCGCCCCTTTAAGAGATCTGAATGCTGCCAGGAACAAAACGGAGGTAAACCGGCATTCTTTTCTTTCTTTTTTCTCCCTCCCTCAGGCAGCCAGCAACCAGGAAGTGTGGAGGGGGGTGGGGACAGAGGAAGAGCGAGGAACCCCTAAGATCTCTGGTCTGAATTTAAGTGGCCAGCGGATCTTAGGGGTCGTGTAAAAAGGCCCAATGAGTATACAATACTGAAAGGATCAGTGAATGCACTACAAAAACCTAAAACAGAACTTAAGCAACACCAAAATACAATCCTTTAGAACAACCCACTCACCAGCCAGTCACTCAGGGAAAGCTTGCCTGAAGAGAAAGGTCTGTGTGTGGAAGGACAGTACAGATGGAGCCAGTAGTCTCTCCTCCTGTGGAATCAGGGGGTTGCAGAGTCTGCAAGCAGCAACAAAGGAGCTTCTCTCCTGAGTCCTCACAAAAAACACACCTGTGAAGGTGGCAGGGCTGAGAGAAAGGCTTTCTCAGAGTATCTTAGGTAGGTGTACTTTCTGGATAAAGCTTGAAAAAAAATCTCCTTCTTAGGTGCAACTACAATTGCTAGTATTCTACCTGTTGGTCAAACTGCCAGAGCCTTTACCACTGACCTTCTAAATACCCCAGACTGTAATCGTATGCTAGGAAAAGGTGTTCTGGGGCTGCTTTGCCCCACTGCTATGTCTTCCGCTTCTACCCATGTTTTGTTTACTGAAGGCATGGAAAACGGAGCTGCAGATACACTGGCTAAGCTGGAGCAGCCTATGGCCTCACATAGTATTGCTGCGGCTGGCAGGATGGTTCACCATCTTCTTCATATTCAGTGTATCTATAATGACACATTAAGTTGATGTACACTGCATAGGAGGGGCCCAGCCTATCTTCTAATTGAATGTGGATTTCACTTTCAGGATGTTTAAAATCATGAGTTCTTTCTTCTTCTTTTTTGGTCCATTTTTGGATTCCATGTGTAAATTTTATTTTTGTAAAAAAGCCAGATAGATAGATAGATAGATAGATAGATAGATAGATAGATAGATAGATAGATAGATAGATAGATAGATAGATAGATAGATAGATAGATAGAGGAATGAAGTGAAAATCTTACCCATAGTCACTGGCCAAATTAGTATGTGGAGCTGTTCTCTGAGCAGAGAAAGCAATGTTGTACCTACCACACATGCAGGTGTCATGATGAGGAGCCAGCCAGAAATAATATGTGCTCACTCAAATTCACCATCACAGACATGACTGAAGACTCAAGGGTTTAAAGGCAGACTTGAAAGAGCTGAGCTTTCCAAGCCCTCTACCTGAATGAAGACACTTGACAGGTTCACTTTCCCCACATTCCATTTGTTAGTCTCACACTCTATCCCATCTATAATATGTAAATCAAGGAACTACATTTGTATAAAAACAGATAGATGAACTAAATGATGTTCTCATCTATCCTTATTCTATGAAGCTCGATTGGTCATTCTCTCTCTCTCTCTCCTCCTTCTCCCTCTCCCCCCTCTCTCTTATACACAGACACAGACACACAAACACACACACACACACACAAACACACACACACACACACACAGACACACACACACACACACACACACACACACACACACACACAGAGAGAGAGAGAGAGAGAGAGAGAAAGAGAGAGAGAGAGAGAGAGAGAGAGAGAGAGTCTCG